>VFFE01008410.1:386061-463657 GCA_008921705.1 Burhinus oedicnemus | reverse complement strand
GGGGAAGAGAGGACAACGCAAAGTTTAGGTGTAGGTGGTTTTTTCTCCTCTCGTTTCATGCACTACTATGTTCATATACTAACACACATTTCTCCTGTGTATCTCTTAAATCTTCCTCCCTCCCCAACAAAAGTAATTTCCTTAATGCTTTTTTGTTGTTGCTGTGGTTAAAACTTGTCTACAGTGGCAAGAAGAGTATCCAATTAAACAAAAGGAAAAGTGTGTTTTCATATTATAAACCAAACAGCAGAAATTTCCCTTTTATGCATTAGAGCAGATACGGATGACTTAACAGTAAGTACAGATGAGATATACAGGCAAGACAGAGATAAGAGAAGAAGCATATTCAACTCTGATCTTGTACAACAGCTTCATCCTTAAAATGTATCAGCAGGACTTTGACATTCAAATCTTTGGAAAAGCATCTTGTATCACAAGTAATAGTACTATTAGAAACTACTGGCTAGGGCTAGTAATGAAAACAGTTTATCTGCAAACTTTACTTTAGAAAGATGAGAATGAATATGACAGTATATCTGGCTCTTCAAAAGTGGCCTCCTCCTTGGATAATGATATGGATAGAAATCCCTTGTGTAGCCATGCAATATCAGCCATGGAAAATTTTATTTTTCTGTGGATTGATCTGAAGGATGTGAAAGAGAGCTTTTACAGCATCTCAATAAAAATGGCTCCTCACATGTTGTTTTGCAGTATTAGTAAAACTTTTAAGCAAGCAGAATCATAAACACGTGTTTCCCCTTCCCAACTAGCATCTACATACAAGGCAGAAGAAACCCGTGTAAAGAGCCAAAATAATTCTCCCTACCTGCTTACATTAAAAAAACAAAAGCTGAGCTATTAAATGTCATACCAGATCAGCAACCTCTCAAAGAAATAATCTACCAGCTGTTTAAAACCAGTGATTGAAAATTTACTCAAGTAGTATTCTGAAAAATAAATAGAAGACCACTAGTAAAGAAAACCTCAAGGGTAAATGAAACATTACAACACTGTTAATACAAGCTCATGAATTAAGGACATTAAGGTATAGAGTACATACAATACTTGTGCATTTTTCAAAATTGTTCTATTATAATTGAATAAGATCTCGTTTCATACTTATTCCTTCACAATTTTGTACAGACTTAATGCATTCTAAACAAAACAAAACATGAAAAGACGTTCTCACACCTAAAATAAACTAACGCAATAAACTTTCAGTTACTGGTAATACGGGAAAGTTAACAAAATAAACTTACTCTGTTGTATCATTTTTCTTCCAATTAAAGCATATTTCACAAACGAGAGAGCAAGATGCCATCTTTCACTATTGAAATGGGTATATGGCATGATAACTTGCCAAATACTTCACAAGACATCATGCAGCAATTTATAGTAGATGTGACTGATAGTCAAAAATGTGCCTCAGAAGTCTTGCAGACCTTAGTGGAAAGCTTTTTCCTGTCATTTTTCAAAGTATACATTTAATTCCAACTTAAACGATAGCGTAGATAAATTTCTATATGCTGTTATCTTTCTGTATTCACTGCTGTAACTGTCACTGAATATTCCAAGCTTTTTTTCCATAAAGGAAAGTAGCTTGCAAGCTCATTTGCTAGCAAGCTATGGTTTGTCCCCAAATACATGGTGTCAACACAGAACTGTATCCACCATGGACATCCTCATGCTTATTTAATCCTCGCCTCTCTGCAATGAAACCTGAGTGCTAAGAACAGGATCTTTAAACAGGTCCAAAAGGAGAGGTGGAGCACCCTACTTTATTTGAAGTGGGGCAGTCTAGACAGGGAAGGTTTAGTCTAGGCAATGCAAAAAGCAGCAATGGGAAGGTAACCCAACAAGAGGACGATACAAAGACTAATAAGGAAAGCAGAAAAGTGCCAGTCAGAAGAGCACAACTGGAGGAAAAGGGACGCAAGAACTAAAAGGAGAACTTGCCTTCCAGGGTGAGGTTGATACCTGGGACCTGAAGAAAACAAGTAGACTGGAAACAGGCCTGAGGAATGGAGGAAAGTGGGTGCCCATCTACCACCGTAGAAAACTATGTTCTGTGGACATAAACCCACCGGGGTGGAGAGTTTTGTTGGGTGGACATGCCCTGAGGTGATCAGACTCGTTTGTACCATGGTGGCTCAGGTACCAGAGGCAGCAGCAGCACTGCCCAGAGATTAACACACTCAGTGTCCTCAAACACTTCAAGTCAGGCAGATTGCCTTTGCATCAGTTAGGTACGCTGCTTTCAGTTTTCCAGCCAGCCCATTCACAGCTATCTTGGGTACTTCTGCAAAGTAAGGCAATGCACTATACATTGTAGATGCGTCTTCTATGCCAAGAGATCCCTGGACTGACAATTTATGATTTTTGGCAGCCTAGGCTATTCTCAAAACGCTGATATTAAGACAAAGCCCACTGCATCTTTCTCCAAATCTATTAGTCCACTCTTTTGTGTGTATATATTTAATCTTCCAAAATACTAGAGGAAAAGACTGCTTACCTGGCCTGCAACTCCAGTGTTCGCTCTTTTCCGGACACTTGAAAAGTGTGTGGATATTCTTCATTATGAGTTTCTATAATCTTCATACCATCTATACCAACTCTGGTTCGAACTGAGAACTTTGATCCTACCAGGCTGAATTTAGGGACGCAGTAGAGCAACATATTGTTAAACTGGAGAAAAAAATAAATACACGGCTTTGCATTAACAAAAACACGGATACAGCCACAGTTTCTACTGAGAGCTGGACAATATCGCAAAGCTAGACATAGTAGGTGAGAAAGCAGGTTCTTTCCTGCTCAGTTGATATATGAGAAGACCAAACCTCTAATGCAAGACAACTTCTTTTTCTTACTTGTTTAGAAATAAGATTAAAGGACAGCTTCAATAGTTATAAGAATAATTGCTCTATATGCTGAGCAGTCTTCATAGTATTTATTCTCAACTATACTCAGACTGGATAGTTTATACCACTGTAAATTGTTTGTTAGAAAAAAACATTATTATGCCCCAAATTCTGCAAAACCAACTCTAAACTGCAGAATAAGAACTCTTTCTTCAGTGTATACACTGAAGAAAAGATAAATATAAATTATATTTACCCTGTACCAAAACCATTTGATTTTGTAGAAGTTATAACTAATATTATTTGAGGACACTATTTCTCTTTTCTCCAAGACAGAAGAACATTAGAGTTTTTATTCACTGAAACACTCAATATCACAGGAAAAAAAATAAATACATAAGTAGGACAAAGACACATTCCTTTGTTAAAGATTAGGACTTTAAATAATGTTTAAATGTCTAAAGCCCCAGCCTAGAAGCACAGTTATTAAATCAGATCTATAGTGTTTAATTTTTTCACATTTTTCTCCTCTCACATTTTTCTCAAAATTAATTATTAAAAAGAGGAACTCACTTCAGTTAAATCCTATTTTCATAGAAATCTGTCTAGCCTATTGCCTAGTCTGTATCACAGATACAGCACATTTGAACTTCTCACATCTCATATGAAGTGCCCATCATTTTAATCAGCTGTCTAGCCCCATTTGAGGTCTTACTATTAAATGACTTCTCCTTTTTTTTGAAACACAGATTAGCAGGAGTTGTGCCTCAACAACCTGTTACCGGTCTTAGAAAGACCAGAAGACATGCAATGCCAGAGGCCCCTAAGCAAAAGTGTATTAGCAATTTTTAATGCAGGGGGAGCAATGAACTACATCAAACCTTTTCCACGGGCGTTGTGAGGAAGCATGGCTGTAGTTTGTTAGTTCCAAGGCAGGACACAGGCAACTGACAGGAGGATGAACTGCCACGATTAACAAGCTCCCAGAGGACCATGAGACTTACTGGGACCCACACACGCACAATCAATCAGGACTAAAATCCTAAGCTTTTGCATTTCAGTTTCATGAGAATGTCAAAGTTCTCAAGCTCTAGGACCTGCATTTATAATCAGGTTGCTGGACATCGTTTCCATTTATTTAAAACCATGTATTCTGTTCTAAATGGTGTTTTCTTATGCTGTAATATCACTAGTGGAAAGGTGTTGACATCAACTAGAAGAGGATTTCCCTCTCTCTTTGGTAGGTCAAGTCTAGAAAGGTATACAGCCACTGCTGCAAACACAGGCCACCATACTTACTAAGAAAAGATACCGTTCTTGAGCAGATGTATTGCGAGCCGCGAGTTTAAGGATCTGTCCTTCTTTTATCAGTTCATTTGAAGGGTTCACAATGTCTTCCTCTTCTCCCAACATCTCATATATCTCTAACAATTTCTTTAGATTCTCCTTTACAGTGAAAATACAGTAATAAAACTTATTAATTAAAAGCACAGATCTTTAAGCATGTTTAAATGAAATGATAGGAACTTGTGTAAGTCTGGAGAATGTTAGCTTTGAAAGACATATATATACACCTGGTATGTATGGTCAGCCATACAGACTGATTAACTTAGTTGATACAGTAACATGTACTTTTAGAAATGTTATCTCCATGGTAATTTTCAAAATACATTTATACACACAGACTGCATTATTTATTGTCCAAAGTATCTCATATACTTAATTAAGTACCTATCATGCCAGCCCAATGTGGTAGAGAAACAGTAACTACTCTTGACAAACATTATCTTTCCACTGTCAGAAACAGATGAAACAAGGTTAAGAGCCCAGCATAGTGTCAGCTAGTTAAGCCAGGAGAGGAACCCAGTCTGTCCCATTTTCCACTTGAGAGAATTAGGTGCAATGACAAGTTTTGTCTATCATTCCCAGGAGTTGTATAAATACATTAAGTAGGAGCAATCACTTGGACCCAGGAAATCCATTTTTGCCATTTTAGGGAAAATCTGCAATTCACATAGCTTCACTAAATACTCAGATATAATATATTAAAAAATGAACAGAAAAACAAGGATCATTTACCATTTTTCTTATTGCACTATTGGAGTGACTTGCTGCAGTGGATATAATTTCCAGAGATTCTAGACAGAAGAAAAAGAAAAAAGTAAAACCCAAAAGCTGCATTTTTACATAGTTATATATCACATAGAAAAGATGAAATATTTTAAAAAAATTATCTGGCGAGTAATTTTGAACAATCCATGGAAATATCTTGAACTGTTCTTGTGTAAATACAGAGAGGAATAAATTCAAAAATGGGCTGTTCTTTTTCCCTATGGGAGCTTAATACAATAATGAATCTAACTCCACATTTTATGATTTTTTTTTTTTTTAAATAAGAGACATACAATCCAAATGTGCATAAAGCAAATCAAAATGCTGACAAAACCAAAACAAAAGAAAGAAAACCCACCACAACCCCTATCATCTGCAAAACAAACAAAAACCTATGCACTATTCCAAAACTAAAGCAAAACTTATGTGCTCCAGGAGAAGAATACTAAAGGCTTTACAGTTTTTATATTAACTTCATCCACTATTCAAACAGATTTTTTTTTCAAAGAATCCTACAACTCCACTGAAGAAATTCTATCATTCTTTTCAGAGGGACTTTGCTTCTTCACTTTATTTTTCCTGAAAATATCTTTAATTTATGGTATCCTCTTACAACTATCTTATTTCAGCTATTTCAATGACTAGAAGATATTTACTTTCAGCATCTTTCCAGTCTAAGGAATCCTGAGGCAATTTCCTTAGGTAGTCCTTTAGAAGCATCTCGTAGCGTGGAATGCGTTGTACTGGTTCTAGCATGTGATGTTGCAATGTCAAATTTCCACACACTTTTTCCTTCTAAAAAATTGTAAACATATTTCAATGTAACAGGCAAAAATGTTATTATGATACAGTAAAATAAAAGTTATGATTGATGAAACATAAATAATGTATTTTGAAACATGCATGATAGACCTTCTGAAAGAACGTAGAACTACTTTACCAAACCAAATAATTACAAATTCTTTCCTAAAAATAATTGTAAACTTTTTCCTAAGTATCCAGTAGTAAATATCCAATTCATAAATAGAAGTTCTATCAAAAAAATCTCCCAAAATCCAGTGTATTTTAAATTAGGTTTGTAGTAACTCAGACAAGAGAATTACTACTGAATTAATAAGAACAGTTCATGACCACATATTAGAAAAAGTCGCTTCATTGGGCTATATTTTACCTATCTGAGGAGGGAATGCTTTCTTTGAGTTTCATTTATAATGTAAACCCCCTCAGCAGTGTTTTAAGACGCATATTCATTTCCATAATCTTAGAATGTAATTAAAAGATTACATTAAAATACGCATAGTTGTCTTCCCTGGCTTAGAATCATAAGGCCCTACAGAGCAGTAAAATTTTAGCAGAAATACCTTATCCTATTTCTAGCTGCTCAGGCTGCAGTAGGAAGACACATACCTGCCAATTCACCGAGAAACCTACAGGGAGCACTAGAAGGTATAAAACGCACTTTTGAAAAGACTGATGCATTGCTTAACTGTGAAGCTTTCTTTACCTTTTGTGGCTCAGCATTTAGGATTACGTACTTACTTTCAATGCGTAGTGCTCTGCATAACAGCACTGGTGTGGACCAACACAGTACTTATGGATTCAGTGCAAGGATCTATAGTTGCACTGATAGGTCACTTTATCCTAAAACAGTATTTCCTTTTGGTATCTACAACAAAATGTAGTATATTTTTAGTCTTCTCATGTTTCAAGCCTCTATTTTGCAGTGGAAAGTCTGGATTTGCATGGGTATTTGTGCACATATGAAGGGAGAAGGAGAAGAAACAGAATGCAGTGTGAAACGGACAAAAACAACAACCCTTAATTCTAAGGGATTTGGTATTTAATTTTCTCTTTAATCCTTTTTTCACCCTCAGACCTATATATTGTTATATATGCTTCTATTACTTGGAGATCTACGTTATCCTCCCCATTACCTGAATGTCTTGAATAATGAACTTGAATTGCGGTGACCGTTCAGTCCATGTTTTCACCAATTCCATTGCGTTATCAAAATTCTTCACATACTCTCCATACATCTTGAGGAAAGGAGCTAACTTCTGCAGAATATCTCCAATTCTGGGGGTGGTAGTCCTGCAAAGTAAGAGGGCGGAATCTCAGAGCAAACAGGAAAGAAAAAAGTCACACAAGGTTACAAAATGGTTTCAAGCGTTTAATAGAGAATCCTTCTGTTTGGGATCACCTCATGGAGTTCCAACATAACCATTAAAACTGACCAGAACACAGAAAGTGTTTGCATCCTCTTTGATGATGTATAAGCATTATAGGTCATGCAGAGCACAAAAGAAAAAAAAGCTATCTATAATGAAAAACTTGAAAGGTTTTGTTTACAAAACATGGAACCAATTTATTTTATTTGCAGTTCCTTAAAACTACATTATCTTCTTTTGACCATACTTTACCTTCTAAATATCTAACTTGTGGTTTTGTTTGAGGACTAAATCCATAGTGTACAGCTTCCCTTCTGCGCCTTACATAAATACATGTATTTACAACTTTTAAAAATCATTATTCATCTAAGAAAACCTATGAAGTAGAGCGAATCCCTTGGACTCCAGTCTTTTGTGAGAGCTTTCCCATATCTTACCCTACTACTGGTAGCATCTTCAAATAAAATAGAAAAGTAAAGAAGCTGATGGAGAGGGAGAAAGAAGCTGCACTCTCGATGCACACAAAGAAAGCGGCATGGCACACATGCATCTCCGAGAACTACAACAAGAAACACGTTTCACATTTCATTTTCAAGGACAGAAACTCAGTATCTCTGGATTTTTGAAAGTCTGAAATCAATGTTGTGATAGTGGTCTGAAGTGAAGCAATCTACTGCAATTACTTCAGCAGTCTACTCCAGCACACCACTTCTCCAAGAGAAAAGCTGTGCGGAAGGGAAAAGTTACTTGAATAGTGAATATTTCCAGGACTGGCAAAGGCTGGTCCAGCTCCAGCTGCCTCTGGGGGGTAGAAGGTATCTGCGTAAGACCTGGCAGAGGTCTGAGCTACTGCTGGGCCTGGCAACTAGAGAAGGAGACAAGACAGAGTGGGAAGTTGGTCTCTGAAATCACCAAGGCTCTCCACCCTTAATTAGCTTCATGTATTTGTTCAACCACTCTACAGGCAAGCAGACACATACACTTTTCAAAGGCAAGCTAGCAATTTAAAACAAAAACCCTCTCCTTTGATTCACTGAATGCTGTTTCCCTGCGTTGGCATTTTATTGCAATGCAGCATAATTTTTAACTGAAAATAAAATACACATCACGCCAATTCCAACAGAATTGAAGAAAATGTGAATATGTTTCTAAAGATCACCAGAAAAAAAAAATAATAATCACAGACATTAAAGCTTTCTGATAAATTTAATGGATAAGTAATTATAAAATTTTGCAATTAAAAAAACCTTAAAGCAGAAAAGACTGTGGCGGTCCCTTCCATCTAAAGAAACTGGCCCCAAAAAAGAGTACTTCTACTTAACTGTTTCACGATACTAGACAGACATTAGAAGAAAATGTTAAAACATTTATAAACTGACAAGTAGGAACAGTTTGCTATGCCTGCTCCTTCGATACTGACAGCAGCTCACTTATACAGAGTGCTGCAATTTCACTCTCTCTGAAGATTCAAAAATTTCATAACTACTTTTCATGCAAGGCTCTTCTATGTCCAAAGAATCTGAGGCTGTAAAAACACAAATGCATCATCATTTCAGGTAAGAAAGACAAGGTACACATCACACAAAGAGCTCTGGAAGAAGAGGAAGGACAGGGGAGGTGGCAGAAAGCAGAACCTTCTGAGAGCAGCATCCTCCCTTGATGGACTTTAAGTACAGACAACTAGTTCATCTCATATTCAAACACTACACACCATGAGCCAAAATATTAAATTCTACTAAATACCATCAGGTCTAGGGCAGTTACTGTTCTCTTGGACAGACAGATCAGAAAGACCCAAATCAGCACTGCACTATTGCCAGACAACAAAGATGGCACCATTATATGGGTCAAGAAATAGGACTTCACATTGTAAAGTATGTACAGAAACACCTCGTATTTCTGTGTTAATAGATCACGATGGTATTCACATTTGCATTCTAAAAACTCAAACATGAAATAGCTGACTTATTAGTCATGATTTGTAGTATCTCATTTAGAACTGTCATAGCTGCAAGAAAGCTAAGCAAAGGTCTGTAAAATCACAGCGCAGCAAAGGTGACTACAGAACAATTGCTTTCTCTTCCAATACACAAGCTAACAGGCATCCAACAAAACTGAAAGTTGCCATTTCAAAGCAAAACAAATCACATGAGTAGTCAGCTCTGTAATTGCCACAGATTCCAAAACTGTGTGTTGAAAGAGTGAAATAATTTCTTCACCACCACCCCCTCCCCAAGACCATCACACTGTGTTCTTAAATTCTTCCCCAGGTATCTGCTATTGGTCATCCTCGGGTACAAAAGACAGAGTTAGATGGGTATTTTTATTTGATGTGGGCTCATTATTATGCTCTGTAATGCTCTTTTCATGGGAAATGTATTGCAACAAGGCTGTTTCCAGTGTTTTCAAGCCATATGTTGTAAAAGAGATATTCAGCTCCAGCTGTTGCTCAACTCATTCAAAATGCAACTACCAGACAATTTCATTTCCACTCGATAAGCTTAGATTCATGCTGCCTTTTCCTCTAAGAAAGAAGAACCTGCTTCTGATCTGCTTTCCCACATTCAAAAACTATACATTTTTAGCTTAAGTTTTCAAAACAAACCACAACTCAGGGAAAATGTCAGAAATTTTTATCTAGCTATTTTTATTGGAAGCTAAAGAACAATAGAAGACGTGCATAAACCTACCAACAGAACATATTTAAGTATTTTCTATGTCCAATTAAGGGAACTGCTGAGCAAAATGAACTCTCTATCTGGCAGAAGCTGTTGTTTCAGAGACTAGTGATGGTGAGAGAAAATTATCCCAGATTTTTCTTTCAGCAACGATCAGAAATTGTTCTCTTCAACCACACCCTTTATTCTAACTCCTCCCAAAAGCAAAATGTTTTAAGGACATTTAAACAGGCTGTCTCAGGTACAGCACAGAGGTTGTTTCCAAGCAATGCGGGAAAGATAGTATCATTATGATGCAATTCATTAGTTTTGCACTAATAGTCAAAGTTCATGTGCAAAATCACTTTTCAACCTTTGAGGCTATATAATTATACACAGAATATTAGTGAGTGATTTAGCATTTTGCAAATATGTAAGGTAGTGCAACCCATCTTCTGTGCTCTACAAAGTGCTTAGAGCAAAGTTTTAAGAGTACGTCCCAAATTTCATTTCAAATATATACAGCACTGACATAATGTAGTGTAAGCTGCTTTTTAAACATCATTACAGTAAGTTAAACTCCGCTTCTCATGAATACGCGCTCTATTTTAATCCAGGCATTCCTATTTCCTATCAGTTTTTTTCAATTGATTAGAAGAAAAGGGTGGGTTTACCTTACATGGTCATTCTGCAAGGAACGTAAGTTAAGGTGTAGGCTTTCCTGTATTTCCCAATGTTTACATTTTACTTACTTTCTTGCATTATAGACTGACTATACAGGGCTACCATGTGTTTGTGCATGGTAACTATTCCATTTTTAAGAATTATCACTTCAACGGGGAACCATCTTACAGAGTCAGGAGACACATAGCTGCTGTTTAAAGCACCACTGTGTGATCTGAGATTTTCATATATGTCACAAATATATTATTTCTCAATTTTTTAGTGTGATTTTTGACAATTAAGGAGTTCTATGAAAGTGTAACTAGAATGATATACGGACAAACAGTTGAATTCCTCAGAGCAGATAACATGGAATACAGGAGCCAAACAGGTGCTGAGGTGAAACAATTGGATGAAACAACAGTTGTAATTTTTTATTTTTTTTTTTAAAATGAGGTGATCCCTTTTCCCAAATAAGGTAGGGAAGCAGCAAATGGTTTGGGACTTTTTTTTCCTTTTTCACAATTACATAAAAGAGATCAAAAATACATGGTATATTTTAATATCTCCAGAATCTCATACACCAAGGCAGGGTAAAGATACTACAATATCTTTACACGATCATTACAGAGTGTATTTACACCTCAGCTATTCTTGCTTGCTCCAAAGAGAAGTCAAGAAAAGCTGGGGTAAAACTGGCCCCAAAATATACCCGACATGGATTTTTATTTCAAACAGAAAACCACAACACAGAAAAAGAAGAACCCACCTTATCACAGAAAGTAGTAACGACAAAGGTTACTGCACTACAAGGGTAGCACAACACACACGTTATTTAGCTCAATTTTGTATTCTGTGCAATGAATTCACCAGGTAGCACATAATTTCAGTCTGAACCCCTAATTCAGTGAGGCATTTAATCATGAGTAATCTCATTGGCTTCAAGTGAGATACATGTCCTTTATTTTGAGCAAGTGATGTAAGTCCTCTACTGAGTCAGATCCTGATGAAGAGTGGAAGAGCAGATGTTCTCCTACCCACTGTACCTCCTGGGCCTGAAGCACTTAATTATGAAGGTACCTTCCCACCTCAACCCTGTGACAGAGTTTCCACAGATAAGGGTTTACTAGTATATTAACCAGTGAATCACCTCTTACCATTCTTCCATTCTTTTCTCAAGTTCTGGAAGTAAGAATTTACTGTGGAAGGCATTTATTGATGAAATATTAGAAAAGATTTTGTTAATCACTTCAGCTGGAAATGAACCTCTGTTGGCTTCCTCAAGGAGTCTGGAATAGAATACCTGCAATACAGAAGAAGAATGCCAAACTTATACTATTATCTTTAATCAATGGATGAAGACCTATCCACCCCTCCTTCTCCAACTGGGGCAAGATTAATGTTTCAGTAATATGGACAGGTAATGACAAACTCATTTATTGTCTTTCCCTCACCAGAAGTTAAAAGCTTCTCCTCCCCTTACACCCCATTTTTCTCTTGTGAGCCAGGAAAATGCAGCAGGCGGAGCAGACATAAGGAAAGCCAAACTGAAGTAGTGCCATTTTGGATCGATCCCAGGCATCCTGTCTGTTTTAACAGCTAGATCATCTCAGCTTTCCCAGTCTTCTAGTCGTATTTTCCACTCTTGCTTTCTTTTTAATTTGCATGATGTCTGATCACCATTAGCCCAACCACTCTCCTTTTATGCTGTATTCCCTTATCCTTTTGAAATCAAAGTAGTTGGCAGACTATGAGTGGTTGCCAATTACCATTTAAAGCACAAAAGAGCCCCAGTTCTAATTGGACACTACTATAGTCTCTCTAAAAAAAAAAATATATATATATTCTTTCCCTATCAGTGGGCTCTACCTGACTAGATGCAGTCACAATATGGCTAGAGACGTGTGCACATCACATAAAACAGCGTTTATGGGGAGGCTGTGGTCCCTCTATCTCCCTCTCCCACGCTTGAACAGACTGCATCTACCTAGAAAGGGCTTCAGAAGTTTGCGTAAGGGCTTGGGAAAGAAGAAGAGAGTCTAAAGACAGAAACATTGATAATCCCAACTGAGACAGCAAAAGTGTCTTAAAAGGAAAAAAAGCCATACACTTTCATATCTACTTTAGAACATGTTCACTTTGCTGCATCTCTGGGAGGACAGTCAGCTAATTTTGACAAGTTACTTTGAAGACTATAAAGGTTACATAACTTTTTAACCACGTTTAGAAACATAACAGTCCCTTCCCAGTCTTCTGCTTCCCTCTCATTAGCAGCAGCTGGGCAGCTGTGCTTGCAACTCATTCTTCAGAACTCTGTCCAGTTAATATTTGGAAAACAAGCATAGGAGTAATGCACTTCTGATTGCACCAAGGAAAATAATTGTACATTCCCCATCAGAAAAAAAAAAAAAAACCACCACCAAAAAACCTATGAATGAAGTAAACATTTTCCTTTTTTATTTTTGAAATTCTATAAATCAAAGTTCTTTTTTCTGCAATACTTTGTCTTTTAAAATACACCATTTATCTATCCCAGTGTGGGTCTGCTACGTAAATCCACTTTCATGAGGACAATTACTTAGATCCCCAAGCAGCCTGAACAATTATTCTGTCAGTTGAGACTTCTAACTTTTCATCAACTGTTTCTACAAGACTTATGCATTAGACCTGAGAAATTTAAACAGCTATGTCTGAGAAAAATATCATGGAGTAAGGCAATGCACAGCTACAGGTATCCAGGTAAAATGGGTATAGGTGTTATCTGAGAAAGTAAACGAGGTTTAACAAGGAAAATACTCAAGAACTACAGAATTGCACATTTAAGAAATATCAGTTTGATTCTACAGAGCACAAGAATTCAACCATTTCCTTGCAAGAAGAGTAATTTCTGTTCGCTTCAATAGGTCTTAGTCTAAAAATATAGCAGGAAAATAGGGGCTAACAGTTTAGAATGGCCATATTCCTAGGTTTTTTGGCACTAAAGAAAAATTCTTTTCAGGTGGCTCAAATTTGAAAGATTTAGTAATTTTCTAGTGGGCAGGTGATTTCAGTATTATAAAATGATATCCTTCTTGTCCACATCACCAGAAGCCAAGAAATGAGTGAGGATAATGTTATCCATCCCCTTTGTTGGAAGGGCTACCATGATGAGCTTTGCACGACTATTGCTTATGGCGACACCTACACACACAGAATCTATTGCATTAATATCCACAAAATTCTAATACTTTTAGAAAGGTAGTGTTCTTAAAATAAAAACATAGGCAAAGTTATATGGCAAGAGCAAATGACTGACTGGAAAAGTCAGCAAAATGTGAAAAACATACCGCCTCTTATGCAATTTATATACACACTTATGCCTAGCTGTTCAAGTGAATTCAAGGCAAGACAACAGAAACAAATCCAAGAAAAACGTACCCCATCTAGGAGGTCAAGTCGGCTAACGTAGGCTTTTTCTGTTTGCAGAAGTTCACTGGCAATTTTGTGACGTTTCTGTTCATCTGTCTCCTGGAGGAAAATAAGAAGAGCTCTTAGGATACTGGAGGAAACATAATTTAATTAAAAAAAAGTTGAAAAGACATATGATTACCTTACAGTCCAAAAAGCAACTGAAATCTAAGCTTCACATTTAGTAACAGACACCCCATTTTGAAAAAATACACACTTTCCAGCAGTTTAATCAAAAAATACAAAAGTCAGAGCAGGATAAAAATCAAACTGCTGAGTAAAACTCAAAGCCTAAAACATTTCGTATTTCTCAATTTGTGCAGGGATCTTTGCCAGAGCACCAACTCCCTACTTAACAGATCAGCTCATATCCTGGTAATCGAGTACCACTGACCTTTCAGAGCTGGAAGAACTGATTTGCAGAGTAAGAGGGAACAGATGGGATTAGTTGGTGTTCGCCCCCGCCTCTGTTTCGAAAGTTATTTGAACTGCCTGTTCTTCGCACGACAGAATTATTGAAAAATACCGTACAAAATTTTTTATATTCATCAATACACTCATTGCTGATTAACAGTTGTCTGCAATTAGAGGACTCCTTTGCTAGGTCTTTATGGAAGTCACTTTTGCATCTTAAGGGAAATTTTCACTTTAAAGTTTTTTCATTCCACAAAATATTTTTTTTATTCTTCTGCTGAAGAGAAACTTAAAATGTTCATTCAAATTTCAATATTAAACTAAATATGTTAGAAGATACAATTATGAGTTGCTATGAGTAGTTACTTCAAAACAAACAATGAAAGCGCAGCCTTCTGAACTACTAAAACATAAAGAAAATGCCTTATACTCCTAAGTGTCAGATTCAACAAACTGACACTTCCATTACAAGATTTTTCTTCCAGATTCAGTGCTAGTGCTGAAAAGTGTTCACATCTAACAATATCTTACTTTCGTAAGTAAATGGCAGTCTTTTCACAGCACTTATGGGAAAGTGGTAATTTTCTAAACAAATGGTAGAAAGTCGTCATAAAAAAATAAAGGAGGAGAGCTTGAAAGAGTTATTTCCGAGTTCAAACTGCACAGTACGATGAACATTTGCAAGTACATTTATAAAGATGGTTTGCAGAACACTGAATACTAAAGTACCGTCTTTTCATTTAAAGGACTTCAGTGGCTTTTTTTTTCCTTTTCAGTATTCAGTAAGTATTCCAAATTTGAACACATTTCATTTCTAATCTGCAGTGTTAACAGCCACACTGTTACATGGCAAGCCTACTCTCTAAATACAGGCTTTCAATAGTGACTTCAAAGCTGTTCATTAAATCTGTTTAAATCAGCATAGCAACCACAGTAACCTACAGAACAGCATGTTAAGTGCTGTCAAGAGACATTGCAGGGAGCTGGAGGATTAGCTATTACCGCTGCAGCATGCCCCGTTTAGTGCAGCCATTTACAAGGAATCTCACATGTGGACTTGAGGCACAAAACCAAGGAGGCTACTGGTTCCTCGGCAATTTTATTTCATTATTTTTTTTTCTCTCCCCAAAACCCTGCTTTCTCCTTGAAGCACTGCTATAGAACCAATCCACAGTTTCCAGAAAATGACTTGAACCAATTAAGAGAGGGAAAATCATGCATACAGACTTGAAAATAGCACACAAAATGAACAATTCAGAAAAAAGTATTTAATCTTCACTCCTGAGTCAGGGCAAACCCCTCTTACTCTCCCACTATACACTGACCCCAGCTTTCCCATCCTTGTCCTTACACATCTTCCTAATTCCTGAACCTCAGTCTCCTTTCTACACCAACGATACTACCCGACTCAGGAATATTCTACATGGGAAAAAATACACAGCACAGATCAGTTATCTTTTAATTACACTGGCACATTCTTATTCCAGCATAAGAACACCCACCTACAGGGTTAGATCAGTGCTAGAATAACACAAAAGTGTATTGCTCATTTTCTTTTAGGGGAAGTCCTCAGTTTCCCACCTCACCATCACAATATTTGCCCACATGTTACATGAACTCCCAGCTGTGTTTTCCACTGCTAGCTCCGTCCTCATCACTACTCATTCTCCCACTTCAGCGTCTTATCTAGTATCCCATCCAAGAAAAGCACCTGGTTTCCACGAGGTCACTCCAGCATCCTTCCTGTTGGAAACAACAAGTCACAGGCTATTTTTCTAGTCGTGGCATCCATCTCCTAAGGAGCTTTTCTTGATGGAAGTGGCAGCCACCTGTCCTCAGCCCATGGGGTAAACTGGGACTAGATGGGCCAGTTGGGTGGACATATGGGCCCTGGCAGTGCCATGCTACATGGCAAGGCACATTTGGTGGAAAGACTCACCATTGCATGAAGGCAGTGCTGCAGCTAGCGTATATGTGTATATATCACAGAATCACAGGGGTTGGAAGGGACCTCTGGAGATCAGCTAGCTCAAGCCCCCTGCCAGAGCAGGTTGCACAGGACGGCATCCAGGTGGGTTTTGAATGTCTCCAGAGTCGGAGACTCCACCACCTCTCTGGGCAGCCTGTTCCAGTGTTCTGCCACCCTCCAAGTAAAGAAGTTCCTCCTCATGTTTAGATGGAACTTCCTATGGTCAAGTTTGTGCCCATTACCTCTTGTCCTATGACTGGGCACCACTGAAAAAAGACTGGTCCCATCCTCCTGGCACCCTCCCTTAATAAATATATATATTTATTTTCTATTTCCAAGGAATTCATTCACAGCCATCCCAGCTCTGCCATGGCACATGCCACACTGCACTGCACCTTCACCTCCAGCTGCCCACCCACCCCTCCTTGAAGCAGGCATGCAGGGACAGCCAAGCTATAGGCACCCAAGCAGCCAAGCTATGGGCTCAGGGCAGGCAGAGTCCAAGAAGGGGCTCAGCTTCTGCAGACTGGAATTTGGATATTCCAAGTATCAGGAAGCAACTCTTACAACATAATTTGGAAATAAACCCTGAATAATGTTTTGTGACAGTAAGAATGACAGAGCCATTCGTTATTAGAGCTGTTCAACAAAACAGCCTTGAAAAACATTGTAGAGATAATGCGAAAAAATTCTTAAAAGAAAAAGCGTTAAAAAACATGGAAAACATGAAGTTAGTATTCAACTTCTGAGAACTTCAATGCTTCCCTAAAGAACTACTGTATCAAATCTAATCATTAACAGTAAAAGGGAATTTTAATTCTTTTTTAAGTTACAAGTTAAGCTTTATTTTCATGGGATATAGCCATAAATACACACATCTCTTTTCACAAGTAGGATAAGAAGATAATAGAAATGAAAGATATGGACACATTTTTTTCTGGAAAAGTTCTGTATTTCCCTCCTATGATTCCTGTGGGCTTTTAGTACACCGGTATTTATATTGACCCTTGCCATTAACAAAAAAATACTGAGACAAAAATTTACTACAAAGTATACCTGGACACATACTCTATTGCTTCAAGCACAACTTCTCAATGATTTCAGGGAACTTTTCAAACCTCTGTGGCAATTCGTAACACATGGCAACTCAAAATATAAAAACAATTAGGAATGGTTAGTGTGCTATATAGAAAATGTTCACATTAGAGGTGCAGGATTTCCATTGATGATGAAAGTATCAGAAGCGTGAGGTAACACTATGTTCCTGATGTCTAGTTCAAAGCAAAACGCAACCACATTAAAAATGTTTAGGCAGGTTTTTTTAAGTACTTAAGCCATTTAAAAGAATGAACCTCTAACTCTTTTCCAAATAAAAGGCAAAAGTTGAATAAAACATTACTATTCATTCTATGCTGCAGCTGAACTGAATTCTCAGTTCTATTTGTCTTGTACAAAGTAACCTTTGAAAATTCCAATTTTAGGCAACTTTTAGTTACATATTTTTAAGCTATAAGCATATAAAATTTGACAAGGTGCCTAGCTATTCCAAATATTATAAAACTTTTTATTTCTTTCCATGAAATAGTTCATATGCTAAACATAGGTATATAAACAAGAAACAAATATATTGCTTAGCAAAGACAAGATATGAAAGTAACTTAAGGCACTTGTTACCATCATCTCTAATGACCTCAAACAAATATATTTTTGGTTGAATCATTTATTAGCTGAGGTATTTAAAAATTAATAATCTCGACCAGACCATACCTTCCATTCTATCCAAACATCTGGCAAAGTTCACCAGGCAGGACTGCAAACTTCCATCTCTGTATAGGATGCTTACAGTAAATATTTCACCTGGGCTTAGTTATATATTCTTTAGTACAAAGTTGCACATCCTTAGAATCATTACATTACTATGAATGCTTAAGAAAGCAAGTAATTTTTACCTAAATTGTTCTTGAACTCTGAAGTTAAGATGAGGTATGAAAAATACTGCTGAGGGTATGAACTCTTTGCATCTGTGTTCGTATTTCCTAACATTGTTTTTCCATTGTCCTAAACTTGCAAAAATTACACTAATTTAAAGCAGACTTTACATTAAACTAAATCCCAATATAGCTGTAACTTATTACCCAAATCAAACAGGAGCCATCCATCTCCCATCAAGAAAACTATACCTAACAACACGATCATGATGCTGTACACGATTCACCCCTATTTAGATGTAGCCCATGCCCCAAGGGCTTTGCAGTAATATATTAAGCAACACAAACAGGGTAAGAGATGTAGAATATGAACAAATACCTTTCAATCTATGTTGTGTATGTTTGTAATGCTGAGTCTGGGGTAAAGTAACAGTGTGGGGTTTTCTTTTCTAAAACCGTTCATGTCGTAACTGCTTCATGATCAAAGCTTTCTTCCCTACATATTGGTAATAGGAGATTTTCTTTAATCTCTTGAGTCCTCAGTTTCTGAAATCAAGGAATGCACTTAATTTTGCAAGACCAGCAATGAAAATCCTGAACGCTACCATCACTTTCCAGCATACTAACTCTATGCAGCAGTCCATTGCACAAACAATGGGTGAGTTTCTTGCACAGCAACCAAGAAAAGCAGTAAAGAACCCGGTATCCCTAAAGAGGCGATTCTTCTCAAGAGGATTTACGCATTTATATTGGGTGCTGAAGATACATGGCTTTGTTCATGACTTACTGGTGCTAAAGATGAACATAAAATTGTGGAACCAGGAAGAAGCTAGTAGAACCTCTCCTTCTCAAGGTTGCAGGAGTAAACATTTATTGGCAGAAAGTTAACTTAGCAAGGAAGTTTCACCCTCTTTAAAACAAAACTTCACCTTACATTTAGAAATGTATCATCTCCACCACGTTTTGCATCTGAAACACCAGATGCCCCAACATGGCCATTAATAATCTCGACCAGACCATACCTTCCATTCTATCCAAACATCTGGCAAAGTTCTTCAAAGGAGACATCAAGTAAGGACTTTATTAAAGATGTGCAACGGATTCTTCTCCATCTGTGGCATGCATGCAGTCTATATCCCTATTTCCTACCAGTCTCACAACAAATACCGAAGCATTTGTTGTCTTGTCTTCAGTTAGCTCTCGCAGCAGATTTCTCACAAGATGTTATTCAGGAAGTTAATGGATTGGGATGTTCTTGTACTATTGAGCCTCCGCATTTCAGGCAAACCAAATTTTATGACAGAAGGTGCTTCTGCTGCAAGGCAGGAAACTTTTCATTTTAAAGTGTCTTTTTTGCTTCTGATATTTGTGGTTTGTGACTTTCAAACTAATACAGTAAATAAGAGAAATAAAGTATACTCTCATTTGGGGAAAGTGTTTCAGAACACTGCAAAATTTACTTTTTGTCTAAACTTTTCCAGAACCTGCAAGAATCTGACTTCAGTCAGATCTACAGCGATAAGGAACAAAAAAATAATTGTAAGAGCAACATTATTTCAAAATAAGCTTTCTTTTTCAAGTCTAAAAAGCAATTTTTTCTCTGGTTTTGCACCATTCCCCAATTTAATTTGCCCTTTCCAGCAGTAGACTTAGTTTATTTCTACTGTATATGTATATATTTACAATGCAATAGCACCATTTTCTTCTCTTCCCTGAATTAGGAAATGTGGAATGCTAAAGACAAGAAGTATACTTTGCTTCAGTATCAAAATAATATATATATATCAGATGCATAATTTAAAGTTCGTCTATGACTCACATGCATCTGCTCCTATTGCTTTTACTCAATTATACCTACACTTGCTTAATTAAAAAGGGCGGAAGAGTGCTGTTAGTCAGTGCAGTGCAACTTCAACTGGACTGCATCCCAGTTTTAAGATTCTTTACCGACTAAGTGGGTGCTTAGCAAAATCACAGTCTGTCTAAATGCTCTTGCTTCTTCCCAATGCCTGCTTGGATGCAGAAACAGCTTAAAGCTCTACCAGACCTCTCCTGTTCCTCATCACCCTCGGCCCTATTCCAGACATCATGGGAGCAGCTACTTAGACCTCCACAGGGCTGATTTCAATGTATAGGTTGCATTAACCCAAACTACATCAGTGTTTGATTTTGTAAAGCGTGACCCTTAGATCAGTCCGTGGTAGACATGCTTCTTAATCTCACTAGACTAAAGGGGATGTCCTTGTATCACAAGCGAGCTGGTATCTCAGGAAGTGCTACTGTGATCCAGTTCAGTTTCACAGATTCAGTTCTCCACTGATGCTGACTTAAGAGTCATCCTGCATGGGGTTGTTTCTATTTTAACCCTTCTAACACCGGGAAACAATACATCTAGTAACAGTCACATTACACCTCACAGTTTGACTCTTGGTCAATATCGGGCAGGTCACACATGTTGGTCACCCAGCAGCTCAAAGACAAATTTTGATGATATTGCTGCCATTAGCATTTGCCCACTTCCTTCCTGGACTTTACAACAGGACTGCCTCCCATTTGTGCTTTTTCCTGAAAATGCTGCCAGCACCTTACTGTGTGACTTGGATTCAAGCTTAACATCGTTGCCCACAGAGCATTCAGCACTTTATTGGCACAGAGAGGGGAAACAGGCATTACCAAACAGGAGATAGAACCATAATGAGAGGTGTGGTAGGTTAAAGGTGCCTTGGACCGTGACCAGGCTTAAGTTTAGACGGGAATCATAACATTCATTCATTACTGGCAAAAACAACCCCCAAACCAAAAAAGAAACCCCAGCGCCTTCTTGTCATTATCTAGGATATTTTATCCTGTAATACATGACAATTTGAGACCCACCTTTCCCACACACAGAATTTACCCTCAGATGTGTACATACAGGCCCCCCAGCTAACCAAACTCCAGGGCTTGGAGAGGTCTGGAGTTAAGTGATGCAGGTGTACTCCTGACAACCAGGGAAGGGCTTTATCAGCACCCAGCTGTTTGGCTCTGCAGTGAAGAGGAAGGCTGGGAAGGTCCAGCCCAGCCCTCTCTGCCATGGCTCACACATAGCACAGCTGGGCCAGAAATGTCAATGGAGTTCACTGGCCACCAGTGCTTCAGTACGAGAAGGCAAACTGTATAATCAAACTGTTAGAAGTGGAAATATGCACAATTTTTCAGCAATTAATCTCCCAAGACAGGTTTTCTTCCACCCACTTATTTCCCTTAATTATTTAAAACATTCCTTACAAGGAAGCTCAAATGCATCATGATGTAAGTTCTCCTTCCTAACAAGGCATATATTTACTATACTCCAAACCTTGCATCTATCTGATAGCTAGCAGACTGCCACTGCCTTTCCAGCTTTGACTTGACAACTACATCCAAGTTAAGGATTCACACAACATTTCTGCCTGAAGTCCTGTTGCTGCAGTTTACTACACGTGGAATTTTAGTTTATATACAGCACTAACATGTGTCCCTTGTAGTCTGGCACAGCTGAAGCATAGTGCTAAACATGTACACATATTTCAGTTTCACTTTTTTTTTTTTTTTTGAACTCTCAGATACCTAATAGAGGAAGATAAAAGGAAAAGGGAAGATAAGAGCAAAACTTTTTGTTCTCTCTGGTTTTTTCTTCTAAACTCTGAGAACACATTTGAAACATCAGTACCCTTTTGGTGGCACACCCCTTGCTCTAGAATTTAGGTCACTTTCCAGGCTAACAGTATAAAATTACCAACATCAAACAAAATTTGCCAAAGCCATTTAAAAAAAAAAAAAATTCTTTTCTTTTGGTTGTTTCAGAAGCATGTCACTGAATTGCCACTGGATAGTCAAACTTCTACCTCTTTTGCTGATTTTTTTTAAAAAAAAAACTTTTTTAACAGCAGAAGAAATGGTAACAAATTTTCAGTTTCAGAGGAAAAATAACAAAGATTTTCAACTTTCTGACCTGCTCTGGGAAGCTTATTTTTGTAAATAAAAATCTAGAGGAAATACACAAAGTAGTAATATAGCAAGAAACAAAGAACTTCTCTTTTTACCTTTGTTTCTACAGGTAGGTCTTGCTTATTGATTTCCTCAGTTGGTTCTTCCTTCATGTTATTATTAACTGCTAGAGTTTCATTTTCAGATGGGAGCAGTGTATCACTGCTTGGAGTCCTGTAGCAGCTGTTAAGCACCTGTCCTTCACAAGCTGTCACACTTTGCAGTGACTCTCTGGAAGTACTTTCTCCTTCCCCATTTATCAAGCTGCTGTTGATGGCATTATCCAGAACCGGGGTGGACATAGCGGAGCCACGATCAGACAATCTCCTGTCCTCATCTTCCGTCTGGTCTTGTGCTACTACTCCGTTGGCTGTGTGCAGCTGTGCAACCTGAGTTTTGTCGGTATTACTGTTTCCCTGTTTTTGTAGTGGGTGCTGGGAGGGGAGTTTTGGCTGAGGTGATGGTGTTGACCCATATCTTCCTTGAGATTTAGAAATGTGGAGAATAGAGGAATCTTTCTTCAAATCACTAGGATTTAATGGGCTAAAAACACCAAAAAACCAAAACACAGATGAGAGAAAAGTTAAACGTGGCATTACCAAAAATCCCTGGGGTGAGGAGTAGGAGAGTCGCACCATATAACCAGTTCCTCCCAAACCACTTTTTCCTGTGCTAATATTAGGAAGTTCAGGCCATTGATACCTGAACTGCATTATTCCATTGAAACACACACAAACATGCATGTCTTACTGGAAACTCAGACTGCTGTCCATATTGGCTCATTTCCTCCTCACGTCTCTTGAATCTCATTTGTAAAATGGAAAGCAGTATGATAAGCTACAGTAGCAGATAAGGGAACTGAAGCACTGGTACATGAAGCAACTTGCCCAAAGTGTTCCAGAAGATTACTGGCGGAAATGGAGGAAGACTCATGGTGTCCCAAGTCTCAGTCCAATGCCTAAACTAACAAGCAGCCTGTTCCCTAATTGCCCTTTAATTATATAAAATGCATGAAAAACGCCCAAGAATATTTAGCATCCCTTTCCTTAGTTCAGCATATTGCAGAAGAAGATTTAAATTCTTATCCCATTTCTTCCCCAAGTTTCCTTATTTTAGCATGTCCTTTTGTCATGCTCCATCTTTGCTGAAGGTTTTTTTCCTCCATATTTTATCTCTGCTTTAAACGTATGTTATCCCTTTGTCATACCTTTCACTATCTCTGTTTTATTTTTGAGATTGAGTTTTAGGCTAATATAAATGTTAGCCTACTCTGTAGAAGTGCTTGGCTTCATCATAGATTAAAAAAAATAAAAATAGTTGGAACCAAAATAAAACCTATACATTTTTGTCTGAAGTATATTTAACAAGCCATATTCGACCTGCAAAATGATACTATGATTGTCCTCTAACATATTGTTTCTACTATGGACCATTAATGTTCTGGAAAGATGAAGACTGCTTATAAACTCTATGTTTACTCCTTATTTATAGGACAGTTTACACAAATATTGTGAACATATTCTGCACTTTCATACACAGAGCTCAAAAAATATCTTACACTAGTTTCATCTTCTCCCATCATATAACAAAAAAAAATTAAATCAGTTTTCCTTTAGTTGTGTAAAGATTATGCCTTTTTTCTAAAAATAAGCTTAACTCCGAGATAGAATTAATTTACATTTTTCAACTGCATGCACACAGCAAAGAGGTTTAATTAACTTTTGGCCATGCCTACATGTTTGTGGGCTGTACAGACTAATGAAAATACATTATCATAATTGACAATCAGTTTGCAGTTCATGAACATGCTACCTAGTCATTTGAAGGCCAATAATTACAAGCAAAATTCACCTTCACGGAAGACACATTTGGTGAACTGAGCCCATTTGAAAAACAGGAATTGCTTCTACAGCCACAGCAGGATATTCCAGAAGTCACATGCTAATTATGGAAGTTTCTCATAAGCAGAGATCATAGAGTTAAGGAGAATTTAATCATTGGACAGATATTATTGGGTGTACTTAATGGATTATATTGCCCAAAAAGCATCTCAGCTTCCCCTAGTCCCCAAAACAAAACATCTCAATTTTTAAAAGTCTACAAATAAGAAAGATTTTGTTGCTCTCTTTATAGTTTCCTTTAGTTGCATAATATTGAAAGAGTTTCTGTACAAACCAGCAGGCATGTCAAGGAGGAAGAAATGTATGGCTTATTGGTGTAGGGCATGATGAACCTGAGGAGTTTCCTTTCAGAAAGGATAAAATTGTTTTTCTAAGGATACTACACTGTTAAAAAGACTTGAATGATGCTTTGGAGGAAGGCTGGGAAACAAAGTGATAACAGGACTGGACACCTGAGCTAGAAGAATTCACAGGACCTCCAGCGCTGCAGTACTTTGCTCTTCCCCCATCTTTTGGCAGCTGTCATGACAGCCACGCAATTAAGTCTCTGCCTACTGATGGAAGTTTCTTGCAGGTGAAGCTCTGAAATTATTTCTATTCCACTAGACAAATGTACTTTTGAAATGCTCAGCTGCTTCTGTATAAAGGATTAAATTTCCCCTGTCTTGAGGGGGAATTCTTTCCATAAAAGTCTTAATACTCTGGCTCCTCAGAAGGACATGCTCTGTTGTACATCGTGCATTCATTCCCATAGGGGACATCCCTTCAGAACATCAGTATGCTGAGGAAACACAAGAAAGCCATGTCCAAAACTTGCAACGCTCAACTGTCACTGGACGGTTTCTTGAGCTGTTCCTCTGTCATGGGCTTTCTGGAAGGTCACTCTCTTTATACAGAGCAGATATTTTTGGAACTGCTGTTTTAGAGCTTAAAATGCTTGTCACGTACATTTAATTAAAGACACAAAAGTAACACTATTTTGTGAAAGTAGAGTTCACTGTGGCTTATGTTTCTCAAAGTTCCAAATGTTTCCTGTAAAAGGCAGTATCAAAACTCAAGAACACCAAGCTATTCCACCAAAATCACCAGGTACTACAAAGCAAACAGTTTAGAGAATGTATGCCATATCAACACAAATAACTCGCACAGTTCACCCTCTTCACATGAGTGATCTGCAGAGGTTAAGATGGTATAAAAGGAAAATCAGGTTTTCAGGTTCCTCTATTTGCTTATAAAAGTATTATTTTTTTCCTGCAAGAACAAAAGAATTTAAGATTAGCTCCAATGTTTCTTTCTAAAATCAGCACTGATTTCAAATTGCTGACATTTTTCAGGATGTTTTAAAAATGCTACAAGTTAGTTGGGTTGTTTGGTTTTTTTTGAGGTTTGGTTTGTTGTTTTTTTTAAAGAAAAGTTAAAATTAGCACCTTATGAAAAAGCACACCTTGTACAGGCCAGATGTACAATTGGCTTGCACCATTTCAAAACGTGCAGTTTTGCCATAAACTCCTCTGGCAGGGATGGGTTTGAGCACTACCACAGTACCAACGTTCTTCCTCACAGGTTCACGTTCCAACAATCCACGCACAGCAGAGTTACAAACCAATTCAAATTCTATTACATACCTGCCTCCCTCAAAACGACTGATGAGATCTGACACTTTACTGGACTTTTCTTTTGCGACACTAGAAGCAGGGGTGGGTGTCTCTTCCTCCATTCTTGGCTTCTGATTTGATAAAGCTTTATGCCTAGGGATTTGGTATGTAACAGGTGACACCTTCTGCAGATGAATTGGCTTTGGAGGCACTGCAAACAACAACAACAACAATAATCAATTGCTCCTGAACTCTCTTTGAACTGCCAGAACACATATGAGATTTTTGCCTAAGAACTTACTACAGTAATGAAGAAGAGATGCTCTTGGTTTTACTTAACTTACAGTTGCATTATGAATACAGGGACTTCATATAGTCTTTTATGTACTGTGTCATATCAGGCATCTTGCTATATTTCTTGGACAAAAGCTGAAACACATGCTACTTTAACAAGCTAGAAAATTAGGGCGTTTTCTTGTTTGTTTGGGTTTTTTTATAGCGTACTGTAGTAAACACACGTGGCCTCCATAAATGCAGCTTTTGTCATAAAAAAGAACTAAGCATAATCAGAGGATCTAGCTGTGCTGCGGTGCTCAAGAGAAAGATTTAAATTGCTGCCCCAAAACTCTGGTGCTCTCATTCTTTACCTTCTCCCTCAGGAATTCAATAATAGTAGTCATTGGAAAAGGTATTTACCTGCAGCTTTGAGCTTCCTTTCTTTGTCTATTTATACTATGGAAAACCTGGTCCCCTGAAAATATTTTTTCCTCTGCTTCTTCCCCATTCCTTCTAATTAGATTGCTAATGATCAGCCATTGTTAAATGCAGCAGACAACGTGACATGTAAAGCAAACAAAGTCACAAGTGCTGGGGATCTTTAAATTAACTCTTTTCTTTTTGAGCAACTGCTATGCAGCATTTGTGAGCAGCAGAATCATTTCAGACAGGGCCCGAATGTGTTCCACTATCAAAGCAACGCACCTCTGGCTCCATAAACAGGTGAGAGTTAAGGAAAAGTTCCTTAATTCCCAAGAACACTTCATTCTGTTCATTCCCATGCACACTCCCAAAATTTATCGTGGGGAAAAGTGAAAGCATTTGATATGAAGTGAAAAATAAAGACTGTATCTGCCCTTTAATAAAAGGCAGGCATAAATCGGCAGGAGTAGGTAATGCCCTGCCAGTGGAACCAGTGGCCCCAGGGGCTCGGCCACTACTCCACAGGCACCACGCTCTGGTGTGCCACAGGCACTGGCCTTCCCATAACTACACAGACCTGCCAGGGAGCAAACGTGAAGGACTGGCATTAGGAATCACGTGCAACTCTCATGGTAGAAAAAAATAAGCGCTAGTATAAGACACACAATAGGTGGATGTGAAAAAGCCATGTTCCTCACATCGCTGACTCCAGAAGAGTTTACTGACTTACCCTGGAAAACCTGTGCACCACAGGAATTAGCTTAAATCCTATCAACTGACATTTGAAAGTGTTGTTGAAAATATTCTGCAAATATACTATCACAGGTTGTGACAAACTTGAAGAAACACTTGATTTAGGATGACTTTCCATCTCTACCTTACATCAAATTTATAGAAGGTAATATTTATCTGTGCTTCCAATAATCTAATTGCACTTAGGAGGGATTGTAGTGATAGCTGCAGCCCGACATTACCATGAAGGACTCTATGAAGAAATGAATGTACCATAAAAAGCTTAAGACTTCAATCATATCAACTACGATTGATGACAAATGAAATAACCAGAGGGAGAAGGAAGAGAATTACTGTAGGTCAGATGCTTTTACTGTGGATATGTTTATCTTTGGTCCTTTCAAGCTTTATGTTATACATATTAACACAAGCAAAAAAGCAAATTTGGGGAAGGATGCAATGCAGAAAGGATGACTTAAACCACTGCAATTTTCAAATAGTTACAATGCAATCCCGAAACAAGCAGAATATTAAATTGTGTAACCGCTTGAGTATCTGTAGTAACTGAAGCCTCTCCTGAGAAGCCGCATACATTTGCTCAGCCACAGCTGCAGTGCGGTGGAGCAGCTCTCCCTATATTCCCTCTTCTCAGGGAGTTCGGAGAAGGTCTGGCAGAATTAGGCCAACGAGCATTAGATAATTGTCCAAGTGCTGAATAGCTTGCTGCGCTAACAAAGGCGATGGGACAGCTGAAAAAGGCGAGACAAGCGGGCTGGGAAAAAGCAGGACACATAATTGAGTGTGAGCACTGCCATTCCCTCAGGGAGGAGACGGAAGGAAAGGGGACGCTGGGTGGATTTACTGCCCAGCACTACACTAGTTTGTAGAAAGATTTCTTGCTCTTGCAATGGATTTTGTATAACCCGCAATCCTGTGAATTCTCTTATTTAAGGGGCTTGTACATCCCTTCAATTCTTTTCTACATCTCATAAAATATTAATATCATCACAAGGATATATTAAAACTACTAAACTTGAGGGAATTAATGTCTACTGATAAAGCAGGAAGAATTAGTTGGAAGCTATTTTTATACTGGGTCCACTGGGACAAAAATCAAATTCTAGGACGTTCTATGGAGGTGTTGTACACTTTTGCAGCTGTTACTAAAAAACACCAGTTTAACAGTATTTCAGTAGGGCAAGCGCTAGGAAACTCTGGTCAAACTGCACAATCCCAGTATATTGGAAATCCCTGTAATGTCTTTAGAGGAGAAACACAAACCTGACAGCTACACCAACTCACTAATGCAAGATATTTTCTTCTTTACTCCCTATTACCATCTAACAGACAGCATTTCTCCTAATCAGCTGCTGCAGCAGCTACTGTAAGTTTTAGAGATAGAGCAATGGGAAAAGGGCAGTCACAAGATCAATAAAAAGAAAAGAATCAGTAGTGTAAAAAAAACCCGCAATCCCTCCTGTAAGGTCAGCCTTGTTAACAGGGATTATGGAAAACAAATTCCATTAATTCTCCCCTCAATGTACTTCTGAAGTGTTTTGTTTTAATCAGATTATTTTTCAATGTGCACACAGCAAGGATCTTAAAGAAAAAAAAGGAGAAAAGACTGGTCCATTGTAATACCCTGCATAATACAGAGCTCTGTTTGAGTCTATAAATACTCTTGTCTCTATACTGTAGATTTTTGAGCTCATTAGGAGATATGAACTGCATATTCTGCCCAAAGAAAACCCCTCAGTATACTCAGGTAGCTGCTACTGTATAATGCTAGCCAAAATAGCTAATCAAGATTTAAGCTGCAGTGCCTACTTCTGCATTCAATTTTGTGTGTGTGTATATATATATATATATATGCAAATGGGAGGTAGCGGAACAAACGGCTTAGAAGGTGCAACCACCTTTGTTGACTCCAAAGCAGATTAGCAGAGATCGTTTATCTCTTCTCTTGGAAAGTATAATGTGTTCAATCTCCCTCTACGTATTTAACACCTGCTGGTTAAAAATGCAGCTACATTTTTATTCAATGAAAATACACAGTTAAAAGTTCCTGTGGTAAGAAACTACAGCTCTCCTGGCTGAGTCATCCTTCATCACCTCTTTGGATGCTCCACCACCTTCAGGAAGATCAAATGAGCACAGCTGGATGGATACCAAAGTTTTACACTCCCAAGAAGAGTACAAAACAACTAGTAACCTAGATTCAGCAGGAGGAGAGAAAAAAATCCTCTCCTCTTTAGGAAGTACATTTCCACATTTTTATATTACATCAGAACAAGTATCTTCCAATATTATATTAAGAAATAAGACCAATAGTAATCAGGTATGCTTTGTTCTCTCATTTATCATCTTCCTGGAGATAATGTTTGGGATTTAGCAGTTTTGTTGATAAAAGAGACATTGCTACAGGTTCCTTAAAGCACTACTGAGACTGGAGAAGCCTCACTAGAAACAGCTCTCAGTTTTAGTTCAATTCACATTTAATTATAGAAATTTCATTTACCGGAGAAGTTACAGTCTACATCCCAGACCTTTAAGAGGTCTTTCAGCTTTTCTGGGCCCAGGCCACTGAATACCTTCAAAACCACAGACTATACTATAATTAACTGAGAAAGGAGGACAGTATTGATGCTACACAGTAGACCGTCAACTAAAACTGACTGCTGAAGTCTGTGTGTTGAATGCTTTGTGTCCATACTATTTCACAGTAGCACAAACCAGGCCATCTTCTGGAGTGGAAAAATCATTTCCAACCCAAACAAAAATGCCTTTTTAGCCTCAGCAGGATATACACAAGTACGCCTAAGCACTCATTAGAAAAATTTAAATGAGCAACTGATGCACAGTCCTGAACTGACAAGACACTTCACTGCTTTGAAGAAGTGTTGACATTTCAACATATTTTCCATCCTACAATAATACTGGTTGGTACATACAACAGTTTCAGTGCCCAGTATTGCGTAATTGGGCATCATATAAAACTCATGCAAGGGGTTCAAAGAGCAGGGAATAGAAGAAACTAGAAAAAACTGGTCAATTTGTACACGTCACTCTGCATGCATTCTGCTGTTGCTAGGTTCAGATCACTGCCCAAGTATTTGTAGGTAAGGGCAAATTTCAATTTATCTCACAATTTGCTTGATCTTTTATGCATTGTATTTGCCTTGGAACTCAGCAGCATATTTTGCTATTTCCACTGACTACCTCCAGTCTGAATTAGTCCACTTTATCAGAAAATGCACCGCATTGATGCAAAGGCAAAACACCATGTTTCACAGCTGGTACACACTGCAACTGCTTTTCTCCACAGTCCTGATTTCTTTGCTCAACTCCCTCATCGGCCTTCAGTCAGTTTCGGGCTTTGTTCCAAATTTGCAAAGACTTTCATGAATCAAACTGTACTCAACACAGAAATCTGACATACAAATTGCTAAATCGTCGTTGGAAGGAATTATTGGGGAACAAAAATTGCTCTTTTACTGTCAGTGTATCAGACAGCTAGTTTGTTTTCTCCTTGAAATGCCAGGGAAAAAAAAAATGAAAAGAAAAAATTTTATATTGGATTCTGTGCAGAAATTTATTCACTTGATCTAGCTACCTTGAGTGATCTGTTTCCAAATATTTAAACTACTTCTCAGAGACCAAGTACAGACAAAATAGGTTCAGAGTCTAGGGTTCACTTCAAATGCAAGATTTTGGACATTTTTCCCTATATTAAAGCTCTATTTCCTCTACTAAAGCTAAGTTTACTAAAAATATCTGTACCCCACTTGTAATGCAACCTCAAAGTCAACTTTATATCTCTCATTTTAATTATACACATTTTGGTAGATGAAGGTCATTTTGCAGTTAGTTTGTCAACAACCAAGTACACTGGCATTACAATTCAGGTCTGTCATCTTGTTTCCTTTCACTATGAAAGGACACTTAGTATTTACATAACTAGAAAAACAATTTGGAAAAACATTTCCTGCTACTATAAACCAAAAATGTTTCTGTACCTGTACATGAAAAGCTGTTCCAAAAAAAAAAAAAAAAAATTAGCAACCACATTTAAACCAATAAACTAGAGCAATTTAGTTTGCTTGGATCGTTTGGACTTCCAAATGCTTATCTCATTCATTCTATTTTGGTTTGCTTCAATCAAATAAAAAGGCCAAAAAGATATAGTATATGATGCACATATTTAATAGAAATAAACAAAGACAGACATATGCCCATGAACAAAGCAGGCACAAAGTACTATTTACAACAGTATTATTGAATATAATGTACACAGCTGCATTTCTTAGACTACAACACTATTCCTGGCTATGCCACATTTTGGAGCAAGCAATTGTGACAAACGCAGAAGTCATGGCTGGGAAAGAGCAACAACAGCTGCATAACTACTTGAATAAATAGGGTTCGATAATACCCAACTCCTAATTTATCTAACAGCTAAAATTTCCAATAAGTGGGTTGGTTTTGTTTTTGAAAGGCTTAAAATCTTTTTATTGATTGCCCATTTCTGTTTATCCATTAACAGATTTCTAAAATATTTTTCTTAGGAAAAACACGTGTTCTTTTGTTAACTTAGCTTCAGAAAACACGTTTCAGAGACCTAGGAACTGGTGCAGAAAAAGTACTCAGATAAGTAATGTTTACATATGGTGGATAAAAACATTGTAAGCATAGCGAATAATACTGGCAAAACAAGCAATACAAAAAATACAGTTTTATTTTGCTCTCATTCTTGCCAAGTAAACAAAACTGTCTCAACGCCCCAATAAATTTCTTCCTCCCTTAACTCTAACATGAACTCAGGACTGATGCAAAATTCTTCAAGATGCATTTTTCCATTATTTGATACACAGACTGTTAAATCCACTACATGATGACTCTTTGTGATTCTAGTTTCTACGCATGATTTAGATGTGATATAGTTTTCTGTAAGTAATTCTAGTTTCCATCATATCAGCACTGTGTCTCAGAATCCAATTCACTGAGCAGGATCATGTCTAGTTTAGTCTTCTAAACTCAGTTGTTGTTTTTTGGTTTTTGGGTTGTTTTTTTTTTTTTTTTAAACTTTTGAGATGCATGAAGTTCCTATTGCATGTCACTCCTAAAAGACATTAGTTCAGATTTGCTTTGAATCCAAGATTTCCAGAACATACTAACTCTTTATTGAGATCAACCTCAGCAGAATCATCAGTATTACTGAGAACACCACATAAAAAGATGGCTTGACATATAGATACATAAAGTCAACATCTAGGTTGACCTATTTAGCTTCTAAAAGTGAAGATACTATTTATGGACAGGAAGAAGCGAAATCTACTTCTACTCTGCAGACATTATTGGTCAGCTTTTACTGCACAAAGTTGCCGTCTGTCCACATACTCCTGCAGGAGGGCTCCTCTCAAGCTCCGCTAGAACCCCAAATACCCTGAATATCCTCCATACCACCCCTGTCTTGAAGCCAGCCTGCCAAACACTCCAATTCAAAAATAGTATCAAAACCTTCCAGCTCAAATACAGTAATCCTTTTGAAAAATAAGCCCTGGCAATAGCTTAATACAAACAAGGGGCTGAAATGCATTCTCCCATCTCTACCTACTCTACTAGCCACTTCTTGGGCAGAGAACAAATTTAACACTTGCTGCCTGGCAGTAAGCACACAGCAAAATTACTAGACATTTGAGATGAAACATGCAGCTAGACCTATGTGCTTGCAATGTATTAGCAAGTCCAACTTTGCTTCTGAGAACCTCTTCTGGCAAAACATTATGAGAAATTACAGAATCATAAAGCATGTGCAGAACATTTGTAGTTCAGTAGCAAGCTTTTACCCCACTATTTTCTTAAAAATACAGTTCTTTAAAGGTGCTCAAGTCTGAGATGAAGAACAATTTCCCTAACAAAAGTATTTGAAACTACTTACCTTGTGGCTTTGGATTTGAAGCTGAACGCGGGGACTGTTTGACTGGCACACTTCCATTTATTCCCTGAGCCGCTTCATTGTGTACATTCTGCTCAACTAGCCTGGTTGTGGCACTCGCTGTACAAGATCTAGACAATATTAAGGACTTTGGACAGATGCTGCTGCCTGAAAAACAAATACATACAAAAACCCAAGAATTAGAAACAGGATTAAATATAAGGTAGGATGACTATGAACACATTTATTAAGTACTAACACTTCTCTACAGAGAAAGTTAGAATACTTGTCTCCCCTTTAAGAGTGTCTCATCCTAAAAACATGCTTTGCCTTTCACTGATATTTATTATGTTTAACCTTTGAAGATCTGGACGTAAAAGAAGACTTCCACCATGGTTAGCCTAAGCTCTTCTATAGGAAAAAGTCTGTCAGAGATTGTAATCTTTCTGTATGAATTGTCAATGTGCTTGCTCAACAGAAGAACTATACAAAACCCAGCATTTTTCTTCAGCCATTCTATTTCTGTATTCAAAGTGTTCACAAAATGCTATACATTCAAAAAGTTTATTTTATTATGGAAGGTAGCAATCAAAATTAGCTAAATATATTGCAACCTTTTTGTAAGAAAGGGCTCCTATTGTAAGTATTAAAAAAAAAAAAAAAAAGCAAAGCACAAAGCCAGCTGACTCTTCCATTTAATGTCTTCCTAGCAGAATGGAATTTATGCCAATTAAGAGGATGATATGCTCCTATTGGTAAGAAAGCTGGAAGAAAATATAAAGCAAAATATAGTCAAACAACAGAAATTGTAATAAAGGCACTTATTAGAATGGGATTGCACCAGCCTAAACCATGCACTTCTGTTTTGGGGTATGAAAACAATTGGTTCTGTAAGTACAATCAAAAACTTGAAATAATATGAAGGATCTTGAGATCTCAGTTAGGTCAATATTCCTTCATCTCTGAATCCAAAAAATCCACAAATTTTTATGGGGAGGAGCAAGGGAGAGGAGGAAAACCCACCTACCATTTATTGCAGTATTGTCATAATTATTTTCATTTTTAACAAAATGATTAGGGTAGAGTTTGGATAGTTCAATTTATTCTTGTTATTTGCCATCAATTTACTTTTGATTGCTTGTACTAGTAGAAATGCAAGCATAAGTGGGGTGTTCTTTGCATGTTCCCAAAAAAAGCCAATCTAAAACCCACTCAAATCATTTTATGAGGTGATCCTCTGATGTATTCTGAACAACAGCTGGTCTGCAGTCTGGACCTTCTGATCTAATTCATCTCCCTCTCCTATGGCAAAATCCATCATATCAAGCCATTTCTAGCAACAGCCAAGTCTGCTCATAGAACAGCAGTAGAAAGAGATGCCATCGCTATTGCTCATGCTGCTTAAAGATTCTTCAGTGTTTTCTGGATTCCAACAGTCTTTCCAAGTATTTATGCTTTATTTCTTAGAAGCTTATTTTTCCTTTTAAACACTGAAATAGACCTACACCAAGAAGCTGCCTCTACAAACATGGAGGCTTGCAGAGGTCTGTGGCAAGATCAACAACCCATGCTACCAAAGCGCCAGTACACGGATCACAACGCATGCAAGACACCGCGACTGCAACCTCTTCCGTTTCATCAATTAGCAAGGGGTCTCCCAAGAACATAAGGGTGGCTGTTCCCAGAATGATGCGGATAATCTAATGAGGCCCAGCATGTATGGAAGTTTCTCAGACATTTGTGATCTTAGGCAGAAATTCCTCATTTCTGTTTCCTTGGGTATTGCTCCATACACAAAAAGTTGTATTGTACTACAGCTGCGGGAGCTCTGTCCCACACCATTCCTCAATGCCTAAGAATAGGTACCTTAAGTGCCACTTCTGTCTCTCCTATGAAGGTGGGAGTACTGAAAGCTCTCAGACAGACCAAGGTGATGGTACAGGGGGTCGTACCAGCACGTCTTCCTTGTCTCCATCAAAAGGCCAACAGGATGAATTTCCTTCTCCTACAGAATCCCATACCATACTGTAGAAGTTTACAGTCCAATTGGGGAATGCCCAATTCAGAAACAAATTTAAGAAACAGTAACTCCTGCAGGATTAGTACCACACACAAGTCAAGTACACAACCGCACATAATTTATAGATCTGCATTCAGATCACTCTTATAACTTTGCAGTGAAGGTGAAAATGTGAAGTCTTAGAGCTTTCTGGAAACTATTTTGACTGCAGATTTGACAGCTAATACACTTCAAGATCTCCAGCTCCCCCACTGCAGCTCAGTAAGGCGCATTGCTGCTGTCAACTGTTCAGGCTGAGGCTGGAAACCTCCATCAAAATGGTACCTTATTATTTACTAAAAGGATTCCCTAAGAAAATAAGGTACTGCTGGGGTCAAAATAGGAACTTATTTTACACACACAACTTTATCAAAGCACTTACTCCTGTTTATCACTCATGATCTCCTCAAGCCGAGGCAGATGCAGAGCTGCTGGTGAGAACAGGGCAGCTCTGTGGTCTGCCACTCCTCCTCCCCCTCCTCCTCACCATCCGCTCCAGCTTCTGCTTCTGGCTACTCCTTCCCTTATGCCAGCACCAGCACTTGTTCAACCACACAGTGAGAAGCGCAGCAGAAACGATGCAGTTGAGAGCTGGAGTGTATTTTAGATCGGTTTGACCTCATGGCCGCCGCAGCACTACTGCTGGCACAAGGGGAGAGCCAGGAATATGGCTGGAAGGGGGCAAGGCAGCTCCTCTCAGCAGCAGCCTTACCTAGATCGGCCTGAAGCAATCATTTAAATGCAACCCCAGTCGCTCAAGTAGATATTCAAACTTGGATTCCACTTGGTTTACACACATACACACAGCCTTAATACAAAGTCCAGCAAAACTAGGACCAGCTGAAAACAAACCTTTAATGCAAGAACATTAGGCTGCCTTAAGAATCGATTTTGCCGTCAGCATCGTGTGCCCCCCACTACATTGGCAAACACTGGTTGCATTCAGTGGGCAAAAGCCATTTTGTAAAGCTTGTCCACTGTAATACAAAACCGTAACACAAGCAACAGAAAAGATTGCTTCTCTGTAGCAGGATCTTTTGCAACTGCTTAAAGAAAACAAAAGCTCCGAGCGGCGTTCTGACCCAAGATGTGCTCTGGCTTCACATGCCTAACAACTGGGTGCAGAGAAACAGATTATCTTCACATTCATTATTGTTGTACAAGCCATTACACAAGTTATTCATCCTGTCTGGAAGCCATATTTGCGGGAGATGGACGTGCTACAGACATTTTAACCTATGTTTCAAACTAGTAATTCTGTTGATCATGTCACATCCTCAAGCCACGTGTTTTGAAGAGTAATATAGCCACATCGGGATGAACAGCTTTTTTCACATGTAAAGCTGGAATGGAAAAAGGTAATGGAAATCTAGCCACACCATACTTCTGTACAAAATTGAGTAGTCAAACTCTCTGGATAAAAAGCATCCTTTAACATCCCTGGAAATCTGAGCCTCGGTTTCTAGCCAGTGAAAGATATTAGCTTCCAGGTGATGTAGACAAGAAAACTGGGGCAGAAATACAGGAATTTTCGCCACAGACTTGTATCTAGTGTATTGTAGGCAAGTGTATTATAACAAAAGCCCAAACCACGCAATTTTCAGCACATTACAAAAATATCAAATACTTGCTTAACAATCAGCAGCATACATTTCAGTAGGGCTGCTCAATTCCATCCATTTAAGTAAGTGGTAACACAGTCTACCTTCTAGAAACACAGTTGTTGCCCTGTAAGTACAACTTAAAATCCCTTTATATATGCAAAAAGTCAGACATGCTGCAAAAACCTGCAACTTTTACTGGGCTGAAGTAGATTCCCATTGTGATTATTTCTGACCTGATTAAAGAAACACTTGCATATTACTGCTATTCCTATGCATTATAGTAACTGAGAAACTTGACTTGAAGGCAGAAATACAATGCACAACAAAATACTACCAGCCAGTTACTGTGTTCACTAGTACATTATTAATACCAGCTCTTACAATGGGGGAGGATCAAATAAATTGAAGAGGAGAGAAAGGTGGGGAAAGGTTTAAAGAAAATTAAAATGGGGGCAGGCAAGAATGTAAGCGAGAAATAGGAAGCAGTAAATAACTAACAGAAGAGAGAAATAAACACTGTAAACTTGATAAGTACTTAATTATTTTGCTCATCATCTGCAAGGAAATGAGAAGCTAGAATGCTTGCAAACATGCTTGCATCTGCAAGAATATTTGAAGCTAGGCGATGCATTATCTGTTTTATCAGAGCATTCTAATTAGAAATAAATTGGAGCCATGAACATTTAGACAAACATAATCAGCCAGCTTGAAATGCCAGTAACATAAAAAATTGGCTTATTTATATTCACGAAAGGTTAAACTAATGTTTTAGTATTGGATAGATCCTCCATCAGCAGTTCCGTGAGCTTCAGGAAGACAATCTCAACACCATTAGGTCTTTCGTTATATTTATTTTCAGTCCGGCTTATAGCACATAGTGCATCTAAACTGTTCCAGCACTGTGTCATTTTTACTGCCATTGCGATCCCACTCTTGATTGTACATTCTGAATGAAAGAAATACAGCATTTCTGGATGTAACCAAAGTCTACGGGAAAAGGGTTATTTTCTTGTAACATCCAGGACGCCAAATTTAGGCCTCAAAATTACTTCTTTTAAAATTATATAGCTATGTATATTTAGCGTGTTAAGTCCCAAGAACACCTGCCATAATGGTTGTGGACCTGACGTTCTACTGCTAGATCTTTTCATATAATATCAATGCAAAGCTTCACCCTTCCTACTCATCCCTGGACATACGTGGCGGTTCAGCTAATAAGTCTATTTACCAAAGCACTGGTTTAGCCACAGTAACCTAGCCATACAATCTCCTGATCAGTTCAGAATAGCCTTAAGTAGCACTGACACTACAAGTAAATCAACCCACCCCACTTACTCACCAAACACTAGAGGAGCTGTAGCAAGGCCAGGAGAAGAGTGAGCAGCTTCCTGAGCACAAACTAGAAGGTAGAAAGTGGTCTCTCGCCCTGGCAGTTACAAAAATAGATTTGTTGAGGCCTGAGCAGGAAATATAGTAAATCAGGTCATGGATTTTGCCCACAATTGTGTCCAAACCTGCCCTCAAAACTAAGTTTCTAGTAACTTGGTACCTACCCTTCACACATTTGTCCTGTTTGTTAGAGGAACTGACATGTTACTAAGAGGCTTATACTACTGATGCATAACCAAACGCATTTTAAGAACAATTATCTGGATTAAGGCAAAACTGTCTGAAAATTAGGAGTATGTAGGAGGAGAGTAGGAATTCCGGAGGTCTGAGTTCCTCTCATAGAAAAAAAAAACACCCAACCTAACTTCCTCTGTATTCTAGTAAATGCCAGCCTCTCAAGTTAAATAGTTGTGTTTTGATATCTTTTCACCTCTCCCATCACAGTGGTGATAGCTGTGAATGCTTTGCAGCTGCATGATAGTACAAAAACTTCATACTAAAATTCTGTTCTGTGCAGATGAGCTCTAAAGGTTATACATCAGGCCAGCCTTTACTGTGGTGAGCCACTGCTGAAGTACTGCAAACAGTTGATAACTCAGTGCTGTAAAAAGAGAAAAAACTTTTGCTGAAGTCAGGGGGGCTGTCTCACTGAAGAAATTAGTTTTCTTTCTGCAGAAGGTGCTGGCCAAAAAAATAAAAGGCAAATATCAGAAGGTTTAGAATTATCTTTGAAGAGTGGAATCTTGGCAAAGCGTAGGACACAGATCAGGTTCTATTAAAGGATTAGTTCAAATACATACGCTAGCAAAATGCAAACACGTAGGGTTTTTTTCTTGCAAAGCTGTTCTCCAGACACAGGCAAAAATATTCTAAGCTCAACAGAAGAAGGTAGACCATGTTCTGGGAATAATGAAGATGTAAAGCATACAAAGCTATTATTTCTCCCTGCATGGGAAGATTCTTAAGGTTAGCAAACAAATACTATCCTCCCTTTCATAGCATTTACTGCACAGACTAAATAAATCTTCATGTAAATATGGTAGGTATAAATTGTAGATAGCAAAAAGTTTATTGATACTGTTCTTTTTGTTCAATGACCCCTGTGAATGCACTCACAACATCTGATGGTGAAGTTAAACAGATGAAACAAGTACTGAACTTAAAACTGGCAAGCCAAACACTTGCAACACAATACTCGTTAAGAACTAGAAACTATTTAACTTCTTGGTAGATATGCTACCTTACATAGTAACACAGAGCAGAGGTTTCCAAGTTGTGGTATAGGTAACACCGAGTAGATGAACCACTTGCAACAACACAGAGCAGTAACACAGAAGGAGAACTGAAACAAACTTCAGCAAGTTTAACTGCGCGCAGCACACAAAAGATATTCTAAGAAAAGAAACAACTTTGACCCTTGAAATAATTTCCTTTCTAATAAACTAAGGTGCGTTATACAGACTGTCAGTGATAGAATCTATTTCAAAGTAGATACGTAGCCATATGTGCTTAGTTTAAGATGAGACATTATTGCACTGGTTTGGTTTGTCAGTATTCATGAGACTCAGGCATTCAATGTTGCCTTTCCTATGTTTCGCCAAGCTTTAGAGTTGTTCTGGTTGGAAGAAACCATCTATCTTTCCTACAGTAACTTTCATTTTTAGACTGAAATAGGACTTAAAGTAACTGCTACTGAAGAGCTACAGTTTGCCAAGTTATCAGCTACGGATGCCATCACAGTTAAACAGGTTACCTCCTTCAAGGTTATAAAGTCCGAGCTTTAAAAGGAAGAGCTGAAATACTAACAAAATAAGATTCAACATCAATAATCTCCTGATCTTAGTCTCAGTATACTGTATATCCTTCAAAGTAAAGGACCGACTGGTGAATTTCACATTCCCTACAGATGTTCTGTCAACACCGGCTACAGCAGGAAGACTCAGTGTGCCTTAATCTGCTGTCCTGTCTGGCTGTGATCTTTGTTCTTTTGGCTCTGATCTAATAGCCATTTCCATGCAGGCAGGCCTGCGCATCTGCTGTGAGTCTCAGCAAAATGAATAAGTCAGCAATTAATGGGATTATCTTTCAACATTTGTCTAAATTTTGCATTAGCACAATAATATAACATGCACTGCTGGTGCTGTTCCAATAAAACAAAAAGCACTCTACAGGCTTTTTCCCAGACTGAGCCCAAAAACCTATTTCCTTAGAAGTAATTACGGTTTCTCCATGTAACATGCGCTGATTATAGTACATTCCTCATCAGAGAGGGCACGATCTGGAATACAGAGATGCAATGTGAGGGAAGGGAATGCAAAGCAAGTCAGAAAAGACATTTGACGTGGAGTCTTTAAAATCAAAGTTAATTTGATAGAAGTTCAAGTGGTATATACTATGAATGTTAACTAGTCGTGTAAACTAAAACAAAAAAAGACAGTGAACAGATTTTTAAAATGGCAGTTTTGAGCCTTCTAAGAACAAGCTCCCCTGCAGTCACCGTCTTCTGCACCTTTTCCCTGCTGGACCACTGCTTTCATATTGTTGTCTACAGTCTAGCAGTGCCACTGCTCTCTAACCACCCAGTTTTTGTAAGCTACTGGTGGCAAAATCAATGCTGAGGCACCTTAGGGATAGAGGAGCTGGAGGGTTACTGATGACCGCAGGGATGAAATTTCAGACCACTCCTCACAGGACAGGTTGCAGAGGCTGCAAGTCATGGAGATAACGTGGTTTTCTACTCCTCCCTCCATCATAGGGAGGGGAGGCAGCAAGACTTCAGGCCTTACAGCTGCTCCAGCTGGCAGGATCCCCAGAAACCTGCCACTGCTGTTCCCCCCTCCACAGGGCAGCAGGGGCATTGGAAGGAGCAGGCAGAAGTACCCAGCTCGGTGGCTGAAGCACACTGGCATCTCCCTTGACTGGAAACCACTGATTGAGAATAAGCTGCCAATGTGCAGCCTGTGGTTTAATAGTAGCTTATGACTGAGGTCCTCTGCCAAAAACACAGCATCTCTTACACTAAGGTTCTTATGAGTCACCTACACTCATACACACTGGGACAATGGCTTTGCTGATGATGGTCATTCATCAACTATTTAATGAATAATGGAGGTTTCCTATATGAACAGAGACAAGCAACATTCAAGCCACATCTTCAGAAAGACATATCATTGAAGGGAGAGCTCTGAGTATGTGGAGTTCGGTTTACAGGAACCAAGAACTGCTCTTTCACATACTAAGTTCCTGTATTACAAAACATTCCCTCAAACCCTTGTTTTACTTCGGTCTTTGAACATGTATTATCAAGCCCAAAATCTAAAGAGAAAATATGCAACAGTGTTATTTTACTTTTAGAGACTTTTCATGGCTTATTTTTCATAAAATAATGTCAATATCTCTTTCAGCAGCATTGGACAATATTTTTTCTTTCTTTTTATTAAGCCTATCTACAAGACTTAAGGGTGATCACTGCTCCTGACCCTACAAGCCATGTACCATGAGCTTCATGTAGTTAAGAACCACAAGGACTACTACTAAAAAAAAAAAAAAAGAAAAAAAAAATCTATAAAGTTCGAGTCTTTAAAAACATCAAAGCTTCAGAATAGGTACATTCTATATGTTTTCCATATCTGTTATGGGCCTTTAGTACTTGGAAAAACTGCTTTGCTCAGACACCTGGCCACACTCTCAATTGCACATTGCAATAGCGATGAATAAACTCCAGGTGAAGTTACACCTCCCTATAGGCACTGGCCCTTCAGCTCTGCTGTTCCCCTCTCGCCCAGTCCCAGCAGTCAGAACTGGAAGGATTTCTGTCCATTTCAGACTGGAAGTGCTTCAGCAAGTGACCGAGAAAGCAGTCACTCACTGCTTCTCTCAGATACTATTTAGAAGTGTCAAGAGATATTTTCCCACTCAATTGCAAACCCACAGAGACTGGAACTACTTGCTGTCACCTTTTCTATGCGTACTGTCTACATCCTTAGGTCTCCTCACACCATTCTGATAAGGTGACATTAGGAAGTATCTATATGCTATTCCACAGGCTGGTAGAAGCTCACCCCTTCTTACCCTTCAAGCCAGGTATTTGCACCATAGTCTACTCCCGCATTAACTGCTTTCATGTAACTTCTAACTGGAGTCTAGGCAAATATACTGGATAACACCATGATAGTATGACAGTATAACCTATGTGACCTTAAAGCACATACAAATACATTTGTACTTCACGTATTTGAGCTCTCAAAAAAATCAAAGATCACAGCTTCACCAATATATTTGCCATTCAGACTGCCACTGTTATATGTAAACATACTGTAGGCCTCTGCAAACTGAAATAATCCAAAGTAAGCTAAAGGGCAAGAGGGAAGATGAGTCATAATACCAAAAAATAGTAGTTATGGCACCACAGTGAGCTTCCTGAAAAATCCAAGAGGGTTTTATGCTACATTTACAGGAAAAGAATATGCATTACAGACCCTATAAAACAGCTCTTTAGAGCTAGATCAGTGAAAAAAAAAATTCCTACATCCACATGTGGATTCTTCTCAGGATGCAGAAAAATTATACATAATAGCGGGAGGAAAGGTGTGATTCCCATTCTGTTGATTGATTATCAAAACCTAGAGGGAGAAGGGTAATTTCAAACTTGATCATAAAACAGATAAGGAGCCAACAGAATGATTTTAAAAGAAGTATTCTTTGTGCCAAAGAAAAGTCACATGCCCACAAGTACTGAAATCAGGAGAGCTGGGGTAGAGCTATTTGCATGCATCTACTCCAAGCTTCTCTAGCAAATCTCTCAGGCTCACTCAGCCAGTGACTCCCTTCCCTCTAGTCACTGAGGGCTTTTTAGTCTCAGAGGACCAGCATTCTGAACCCAAACCTTCCGCAGACCTATTTCATCTGTCTCTGTGGAAAATTTAATTCAGAATATTTACTGCCTTATATTAAGCTGTTAGGATTGGGTCAGCCTTTTAATTTAACTTACCCTAAGCTGAACTTTTCTCAAGAATTGAAAAATGCACTCACTTACAAGTAAAGCAGTATTTTCAATAGTATTCTTGAAAATTAAGATACAAGCATATTTGAAATGGAAAAAATCCAAACCTTTTACTGGATGGTGCAATAAAAGAAAAAATTCTTCAATTCTGGAAGGCAATTCTGTACATTAAATATAGTGTAAGCATCAGTTAAATGGATCATTGTGACACTATGCATGAAAAGCTGAACATAAGTCAGAAGCATACACCTACTTCCTAAAACAGTGAGATATACAATTCTTAGAGCCAATGCTGGCTTATAGAAGTGTCCTATAGAAACCTTGCAGCTATGAACAGAGTTCGATGAATCTGACACATGAGCCAGGAACAGAAACCACTTATAAACATCACAAAACTGATTTGCTTTTAAGAAAGTCTCGAGTTGGTGAAAGCAGCGGCAAAACGAGCAAAAAGTAGCAGAGTTCTCGGTGTGGCAGATGTATCAGGCAACCAGTTCACGAGACTGCAAGCTCATTTACTGAGAATAGGAGGAAAAAGCCACCAGAGCATTCCAGCTGTATTGCATCACAAGGCAGCTGGGATGTTCACCGGTTTGTTTGCTTCAAACTAGAAAGTTTAACTCTTAGTGTCTCTGGACACAAATACGCTCCAAGTCTCGAAGACATGAAGGTTTAACAGAAGCATCCCGTTCAGTCTTACCTGGTTCAGAAGACATTGTTTATAAATATAATCCAGTACCACCGCACGAGGAATTGCTTTTGCAACAGTAATAACCCTACGACAGGCTCACATATATCCTATTTACAAGACCTATAAGCTGCCAGAAAGGACTTCTCACCAGATGTTCAGTATATGCCGACAGTTTGCATGCGGGGTCTTTCAATCACACTATGCTCCTCCTCTTTGAAGACAAGCCTGTTTTGAGAGGAACAACGTCAGCATGCAAACCAGTCCACTTAGAGAAGAGAGTGAAGTCTGTTCACTATTAAAGAGCAAAAACAAAGAAGTCAGCTTATGTAACCTACAAACTGCTGAAGAAAGGAGGAGGAGGAGGAGGAGGAGGAGGGACTACCCTAAGTTGTTTTGCCCAACGCCTCAGCTACTACGGAAGTTTTGTCACTATTAATTGCACTGCTCTTTGAAATTAAAGCAGTATCAAGGTTGAAGGACAAGTTAGTACATTTCTCTGGTTGGTACTTTGTTCTCTCTTTATACTGCATGATGGTCATCTAATAATCTTTTTCATTGCATCTTTTTCATTTCATTGCATAATCTGTGTTTAAAGTTATGCCTAGAATGAAGTAAATACAACACGCAGGATACTGGAGCAGTGACCAGAAAAGTCTGATTACAGAATTGTCATGAAAACATTAGCTTATTTGGCACAGAATGAAAAATGACTAAAATAATATAAAGCTGATTTTTAAATGGCATAAACTAGATATTGTGCCCCAGGGTAGAATACAAAGATATTCGAGTGAATTCTGAACTGTGAAAATGCACATTTTTAAAAAATAAAAGGATTAACTGAAAAGAGAAGTTACTGCAAGTAACTTTCTTTTATTGTTCACAGCTCTCCCACCATGTGACTCACATTCAAAGCCATGTACAAGCACACCACTGCAGAGCTGCTCTGAAGGACAAGTACCAAGGGTTACGAGGTATACACTTGCAAAACAATCCATTGTTCTGAATAACTGTTTTTCACTGAGGAGACAGCTCTGTGGAATAGGGCAGCTAATTATTTCCTTTCTATTACAGATGTTGAACAGAGGGGGGGCTGCCAAAAAAAACCAACCAACCAAAAAACAGTAAAAACAACTATTTTCCTTTTTTTTTTTTTTCCTTCCAAAACTTTGGTGCATTTTTCTTCTTGAGATAAGCAGATGCAAGTTCCACACATATGGATTTGAAATCTAAATGGAACCCCATTTTTAGCGCTTTGACCAAGATTTGCATGTGTTGGTTTTGTTGCGAGCATTTATTTTTAAACTGTTGGGGTAGGAAGTTGCAATTCCCCATCCTTGACACTCCTAGCTAGTAACCCCAGGCTCCTTAAAGACACATGCAAATTTTATTCACCCAGGTCATCAACGCATCATTAAAACAAAAAGTAACAGTAACTGAGTTTCATAACCAGACTAAAAGAACTCCAATGCACAAGTTACATTTCCGCTTTGAAGTTCACCTCCATGAGTTCAAGGCTTGCCCCCTTGCTTGGGCGTCCACGTGAAATACATCTACAACAGAACACCTTCTCTCTCCAGAAATGCCTTTGCAGAGAAGATAAATTTTCTGCTCAGTTTCCCATATTTGAAACAAACCACTTCCCTCACCAGCCTGGTTTGTCCACCTGCCAGTAAAGCTTTGTCAGCCTTTCTTCAGCCTGAGGTACTCTTCCTAACCCAGAAAAAGCACTGATAATGCCTGTCACACAAGTATGTGACGGATTTTAAATTCAGATGGGATCCGCAATAAAGTTTTCAATTTTCACACAAGCAACATAGTAGGCTGGAAAGCTGTAAGACAAATGGCTACAAAATAATACAAGAAGCAATTGGTTCAGGTAAGCAGCTACATAAATGCTAGTTACTGACCATTATAAGCGAAGAGATGGGGTCACACAAGGAAAAGTAGGGGCCGGATGGGAAATCAAGTCTTCCTTTTGGGGAAATGTATATAATAAGCGCTACAAACTTTGCAATGTGATATGTGTGGGAGGGATGACATTTGAGCTACTACACTCTGCTTTCCATCTGTCCCTGCCCTAGGGGACAAGGCAGAGAACAGGCGTGAGGTCAGGGCTCCGACCAGCCCCAAAAGGTCTACCTTAGACCATGCAGGCAACCCCACGGCTTGCAACAGCCCAGGGAGAGTAACCATAGCTCTGCTACTGCTCAAGGAGAAAGAAGGAATCTTACAAACCTGAAGGAAACTGGGGATTTTATTTTATTTCATTTCATTTCCAGAAGGAGCAACATTAAACCAAGTATAAACATGTCTTCAAAGCCCAACTTCAAGACACATGCTTAACGCCTCCTTTTTCAAAAAAAGGTAGAAGATTAATTGTTTTATCTCTATTTGATTAGCTAGCAGATAAGGGGATTTGGGAGAGATTAAAACTGACACAATGGGGACATCTCATTAACCTATTCCCCTGGTTTCACGTGAGTTTTGTACCTAACTTTGCTAACTCTAAAAACAAAATGGGCAAAGTACAAACTGCACAGTGAAGCTGTATTGGCAAGTATTAGTTGAAAACTCATCAACAAGAGGTACAGCTATGTCTTACCTGTCACCAGAACATGCCTGTGAACTTTAAAGAAAAGTTAACTAAAAAATAGTTCTATTAAATTTATCTAAAAAGCAGATGAAGAGGCATGGAGAACAACTAGTTAAATAAAACATTCTGATTAGTGGGTAACTAAAATCGTACTACTAAGAGGAGTAGTTGCTGTCATTTAGTATGACTAACATAGTTATTCAAACTAAAACCAGCATGTTCTTAGTCCAGAGACCTGCGCAGCAGACTAGTTAAGTTTTATGAAACTAAGTTATCTCAAATCAAAATTATTGGCTTATCATACGAGTTCATCATTCCAGTAATTACAAGTTTTTATTAATGTCTTGCGATAAGTATATGGCACTTGCTTTGTTCTCCACTGCCATCCACTTCTCAAACTAAACATCACAAGCATTGTCTTGGTACCTTCCCTATTTTGCAGACAATGGGACTCAAATTATGTACCTTACTCATTTGAATATTCTTAATGTGATGAAGCTGGAGTTGAGAAGGAAGTCACACGAGTACAAGTGCTGTTAGGAAAGCTGAACTAAGTATTACAGAGCTACATGAGCGACACGCCACACTGACACGCACCCCCAAAAACAAATGAGCTCATGTGACAGTGAAACAGCCCAGCATTCAGTATAGCTGTCTTCAGTGGGCTCCTCATTACTGCAAAGTCACTTCAGGCACAAAACGTTTGAAGAGGTTTGCTGAAGGTGCTGCATCAGGACATGACATGAAGTTTCTGCAAGGTATTGATGGAGAAAGAGTGATTTTTGCCCCATCCAAAGGATCAGTAACCCGCATGTTGCCCTAGAACAGAATGCAGCATAAGCACTTCTGAATTTCAATATATCAATGCTCTGCACTAAAAGCAAACCCTAACTTTTTTTTCCCTGAAAGATCTTTAGACATCTTAATGAGCCCAAGAGAGACATAAAATCACAACAACTAAAAAGGCACCTTTCACAGGGCTCCCATAAAATAGGTTTGGTTGACTCACACTGTTATCTACCCCTCTCTCTCCCTTCTCCTGTACACACCAGTCCATTAAAAGCACAGCAGTTTGGTCCTGGGCAAAAATGAAAGCATGCTTTTTCCTTATGCTAAAATAATTCTGAGCAGGGTTCAACTTGGCTCCCAGCTATTGTTAAGGCAATGGGATCAGCTACCAAGACACCACACACCCTTGTCCCAAACTGACTTCCACTTCTTTCAGACCTTCCATATACTGCACTTTTCATGATTTTTGGGGTAGTCTAAAATCAGTAACAAATGATTTTATGAAGAAGGCTGGATATAAACCATACCTTAAAAAAAACCCTCAAACAAACAAAACAAATGCAAAGCACACAACTTGCTAAATACTATTCACTGCAGTTTTGAAGAGATACTTCTGTAACAAGGCAAAAAAAAAAAGTCTGAAAATTACTTGAGGTGCAGGCACACAAAACAAAGGACACCTTTGGAACTGCAGATATGCAGAAATGTACACTGGCCTACGTCAAAATTTGGGAGAAAGATGCACTGCCCCAGGCATGCTAAACAGAAGGTGACAATCTGCCCCTCCTACCTGCACCTTCTTGCTGTACTGAAGCAATGACTATCCTCTACTTTCTGTCTGAGCACTGTGCAACAGCTCAAGAGAGGCCTACCACTGGTGCTTTGTGGTTTCTTTTGATTGTAACGGGGTACACGATGGGGGCTTCCTGCCTCTAGTCACCATGGGTGGATAGTAAAACTGCAGTGCCTAAATGTGGCACCAAAGTAAATGGCTTAAAAAGTCAAGCAGCAAACTACCAAGAGCTACAAATGAGAGAAAATGTTCAGGAGTCTCCCCTCTCTGCCAGCTCAGAGGAGACAAAGTCCACAGGGATGTGTTACTGTTAGATTTGCATTTCAGTTTAATGTTTCTACTACAAAGATGAACATATCCCACTCCCAACATTCCCGCTTGCAGCTCTATCCCATTCCTCCCTTACAAAAATGTCCAGCCCATGATAAGCTCATGCAACCTAGCAGGCAAAGCAAACTGTTTTGTTGCAGGTGAGCAAGCTGAATCAGTGTTTTGTACAATGTGACAAGCTCCAGGAGGCACGTAGAGATCACAGTGCAGCACAGCTCAGCACAGAGGGAAGGGACACGATGGCTTTTCCCAATGCCAGGCTGTCACATTAACTCAGCTCCAACATCTCATCCAGGGATACCAACACGGGTCAGCCTGAGGACTGCAGAGGTTAATGATGACTGAATGTAGTAGCTGTAAACCGTTGATGAGGACCCTGGAATTAGTTCATGACGGATGACATTCATGCGTGGTTGCCTGATATCCTCAGGAGAGACAAGGTGAGAGAGTCCGTGTGCAGCCCAAGAGCACCCTTATGGCACGCCAGTGTCTGGCTGCTGGCAGAGGAACATCCTGTTCTTCCTCTCCTTGCATTGGGTCTTGTCTGGCAACGCTACAAGCCAGTTCTGTTCACTAATCTGCCAGAAGCATATTCATTTTATTTTGGATTGTTCTGTTAACTTAGCAGGCTGAGGCGGCCCATGGAGTCAGATGAACACCCGTGTCAACAGAAGGAGAAAGTGGGAGAAAAAGAACAAAATCCGTCCAGGAAGCAGACCTAGTTATTTTGTTGTCTTGTTGAGCTGCATCCTTCAAGCTTTGCCACATAGGCATGTGAGGAAGGAAGAAAGAGCCATATGACAACTCAAGATTTGCAGGTATGTAATGAATAAGAAGATGGAGAAAAATTTCTAGATTAAGCAAATGACCTACAGAAATAACTGACGACCAGGAAAAGCAAGGAGGAGGAAAAGTCCAGACAGAAGTAGGCTGAGCAGGGATGGAGTTTAGGAATGGGCATTCAGGAGGGCAGTTACAAGGAAAAGTAACAATAGCACCTTAAAAAGATGGGGAACTAGCCCCCAACAAGGTGAGAAATGCTATGGGAGACACTGGATCTACAGCTCAAACAAACAATTTTGTTGTAAGGACACTTTCCCTCCCAGTTCTGAAATCAAGAACTCTTCCATCACTCCCTCCCCTCACTCTCCTTGCTCACGTGCAAGGATTTGGATTTCAGATGAGCAATCTCAAGGCAGGTGTGATGAACAACTACCATGCCACAATTAGAAAGTAAATAGCAGTATTTTTCCATCTTTTTTTTTTTTTTTTCTTCCAGCTCAGCTGTATCATGTGCCCCAAAGGGAAAGCTTGTGGCTGTACAAAAACCCAAAGGACATGCAATAGAAGTTCTTAGGGGAAAAAGCCTGCCTTTTTGTCCTATGTTTGTACAGCCTTTGTCACTGCAGTATGTTGGTGTCTGCAATATAGTCCGACCATAAAAGTAATACAAGGAACTACAAAACTCTCCAAACAAATAATTAAATGGTTGTCGTTCTACAAAATCAAAGAGCTATATTAAAAACCATTGAACACCACATCACTGTTATCTATTAGTGTTTACAAAAGGAGGGCTTTTGCTATGGCAACTGTATGTTTTACACTAACCATATAAAGCTGTTTTTCTGTAGCTTAAAGTACCTCCCATACTTAAAAAAAAAAAAAAATAAATCCAGGAATCTGTGGTTCATTTTTCAATTAATCTTCTCTAGCAAAGAAAGATCAGCAATTGTTACAGGATTTTTGTTTTTAGATGTGGGAAGTGGTCAAAAGCTTTGCCTTTATCAACTGGGTTTGATTTTGCCAGTTCTCCTGTTTAAAATAAATGGCTTAGAGTTCACTCGTTCTTATACCTCCTCTCTCTCTCTCTCTCTCTCTATACACACATATATTACAAAATTGAGAGAAAGCTTCATGTTACTATTTAGGGAAGAGGAAATTATTATTTATAGTGTTATCCATTCTATTACAGTAATACGCAGTTAGCAAATTAGGGCTACAAAGATGATTAGGGGACTGGAACATCTTTCTTATGAGGAAAGGCTGAGGGACTTGGGTCTTTTTGGTCTGGAGAAGAGAAGACTCAGATGGGATCTCATCAGTGCTTATAAATACTTGAAGGGAGGGTGCTGGGAGGATGGGACCAGTCTTTTTGCAGTGGTACCCAGTCATAGGACAAGAGGTAACAGGCACAAACTTGACCATAGGAAGTTCCATCTGAACATGAGGAGGAACTTCTTTACTTTGAGGGTGGCAGAGCACTGGAACAGGCTGCCCAGGGAGGTGGTGGAGTCTCCGACTCTGGAGACATTAAAAACCTGCCTGGATGCCATCCTGTGCAACCTGCTCTATGTGAACCTGCTCTGGCAGGGGAGTTGGGCTAGATGATCTCCAGAGGTCCCTTCCAACCCCTGTGATTCTGTGAAATAAATTCAAAGAGAAGACCATCTGGCCCTGTACCTCTGCCTTTTCTCATTGCTTTCTCCTTCCCATGCCTTCCCCCTTGAGAAGGCTGCTTCTTCAGGCCTCCTGCCTCCACCATAGCTGCTGCCTCTTCCCCAGTGACAGTATTGCCTCCAACAGTGACGTTCCTGCTTGCCGCTGTGCTCTCCTGCCGGCCAGGACATACAGCTAGACCAGCAGAGCCAGGTGGTGCTAGGCCAAGGAGGGCAGCTCTGATGCCACACCCGTTGGGGACCACGTTGTAGCTGTTAGCACAGAAACCCATACCCTTCATTAAGGAAGGGTGGAAAAAGGAAAGAGTAAAAAGCTTGAGACCTACCCTAATAGCATTGTGCCACCCATCTTTATTCACCTTCACAGATTAAACACAACGCTCTTTTAACATCTTTGCAAAAGAGCTCAAGACCACAGACTCCCATTTTCCAGTTAATTTAGCTTTTGGTCACACACACACACACACAAAATGCACACAACATTCCCCAAAAAAAACAAAAACCACAACCCAAGCCAGGAAGACCACCATACAGGATTTTCCGTAGATTCAGCAGTACAGTGAAAGGCGGAATCCACAACTTAAAAACTACCCCTGCCACATTAGAAATCCAAACAGTACAAAGACTCATAAGTGAAACAGGTCAGAATGCAGTGACCGTGATCTTGCTTCTGTATAAAAAATAAGTTTGGGCAGTGACAGATACTAAAAATAAAGTACAAATTATTCTTGGTTTGAGTTAATAAAAAACAGCATGGAAGATTCACAACAAACACCAGAGTAAAATACATCAGTACGATTCTGGAGTAGATAAGAGCATATGAATCATGGTCAGGAAAAAAAAAATTTAAAAAATCATTCAATCAAATATTTTGTTTTTGAAAAGAAGCAGTAGCAAATGTTTGGGTAACCTACAGTAGAAGGCAGCAAATACACAGTGATCTTTCCCTCAATCCCCATGGCTTCCAGCATCAGTAGTTTAGGGATCACCTGCATCAGCAGATGCATTTGTGCAACCATATTTTACCAGCTGCTGGAAGACATAGTCACCATGAATTCGTTTAGCCTTTTCTTGAATCCCACTTATATTTCTTGCACAGAATGTGACAGCACAAGCATTTTCAATCTAATCTACCTTAACTCTGACTCCATGTTTTCTGGGGAAAAGAAACTTGATGGCACAACACATTTGCCCTTCTCCTTCCACCTTTTCTCTGTCCTCCCTGTCATGTTATAGAAAGCATCAGATTAACCTTCTCCGGAACACATCAGTTCCTAAAAAACATAGAATGGTTTGGGTGGGAAAGGACCTTTAAAGAGCATGCAGTCCAGCCTCCTGCCATGGGCAGTCACATCTTTCAGTAGATCAGGTCCCAGGACAAAAAATTCTGCTATCTGTTCATGACTATTTCCTTCTGCCTCAAATACATAAACAGCTTCAGTCTCCTGACTTTGTCCAGTAAGGCCAATTTAACCTAGTATTTATAGGATAGTCAGCAAATCAGGACCTTCTTTACAGAACTTTTTCTCCCCTGCTATTAAGACATAGTACTGCTTTTTCCTAGTCCAACCAGCCTTGCATATCTCAAGCATCCAGAGAAAAGTGATCAAAAGGAATTCTTCAAATCAACTTCTTTCAAGAAAGGAAGGTAACAATACAGACAGTGGTGACAAACAAGAGAACGTAGAAGTGTATTTCAGCTTTTGGTGCAATAAAGGTCCAAGATCAGAGATAGTTGTGACTCCATTTCACATAGTGAAGTTGTGCTGATAGTTAAACACTTCATAGAGACCACATCAGCACTAATGAAACTATAATTTCCTTTAAATTATTGCTATGCACACCCCAGACCTCATCAGATGGTAATAGCTTTTCATCATTTATTTTAAGACAAAAGCAATCAATAAGCTTTTCCCCACAGTTCTTTTACTGCTATCTATAACTCTAAAAAACTAGAATCAGAGAAGATGCCGGCTATAAAACAGACACAGTCAAGTTTCATTGTTGTCTTTCTTATGGAAAGAGATTCTAGAATGCCACCTGATTTTGCGATAAACTGGATTAAAGCAGTTTCAGTGATCCACAAAGAAAATCTTAATCCATCAAAACATGACAAATAGACTACAGTACCAAACAACTCTAAGCAGATCACGTTGGATTGAGCGGCTTTTCCCCCTTATCATGACTGTGTCCTGTGCATTGTTTTGCACTGAAAATGTCTAGTATCCGATTGCAGGAAGATCACACTTCTGTTAGCTTTGGGGGTCATTCACACAAGCTGAGGACCTTCCATTGCAGATACATACATACACAAAAAACCCTCAGCTACCAACTGAAGTTTTACTCCTGTGTTAAGCAGCAAGCAAAAAAGCATTCTACCGTTTTCAGAATTTTTCAACAGTAGGAAAATTTTGGAATATTCTCAGTCAAACGACAGAAACATCAGCAATAAGACAAGACGGGAAAACTTAAGTCAATTATTTAGAAAGACTATATTTTACAATCAATATAATCAGCTTTATAAACACATACACACACACACATTTAAAGAATCAAAAGCAGTAATTATCCTGTTATAGCAGACACCAGGCCACAGCTTGCAGAACAAGTGGTAAAATAGAGAAAAATTGGTGGGCAAGGTGCTTTAACTACAGTGTTCTCGACTAAGTTTTTAGAAAGAGCATTTACCTAAAATAACAGGATGCTAGCAGACAACGGAGGGGTGCAGCATTGCTGACTTTACTCAAGGGCAAACAGCACTCACACTGTTAACTGTGAATATTTTGTCATGTTAGATTTTTAACTCTTGTGGTTCAATTCTTGGGTAAAGCTCTAATTCTACCACTAAGTCTTTCATTTTGTTTTGGCTTATAGCAGCTATCTTGAAGAGTTTGTTTGTAGCGGCTTCCACCGTTAAAACTGACTTACACACAGAAATCTTGACAAGCCAAGGGACAAAACCGCTTGCCAGTTGCATTACAGTGCATGGCCAAGTCATAACAGCAACACAGGGCTCCAAGCAATGGCATGAACAAGAGCTACTGAAGAGAACAGACATCAGAATTAGTTATGGAAACTGCCTTGGCACATAGAGCTGCCAGAGAACTACTACAGCTTTAAAAGAGAAGTGACATAGGATCTTTAAAAAAATGCAACAGCTAATCTTATATAACCTATGAACCCTTTTGATATTTAGGGAGCTTAACGACCATGTTGAATGCAAGTAAAAATAGCATCAAATTATTTATTCTAGGTAATAGCTCTCAGTCTCAATGTAACTGCTGCAAGCACAATACAGGAAGGCATCAAACTATTTTGAATTACAGAAAAGACACTTCATGCTTTGACTCGTCTTCCTGAGCATCAGTGACATCCTTAATTAAGAAAGGGAAGAGGAAAAAAAGTAAAGTAACTCATGCAGGAAATGGGAAAGGGCTGTAGGAACACACAAGAGATGCTGGGACTGAGGAAGAGATACTAGGAAGAAAAATTCCAAGTGAGAAGTTCAGGTCTTGCCCTGCAGGAATAACTCATTACAGAATCAACTTGTTCTTTCAAGTAATATTACAAGCTCTTGAGCTAATTTTCCCTCTACTACTCAAATAGCAGCTATGTTTAACACTGCTCCAGGGAATACACCACACCACCCATGGCACTGCTCAATGCCTGCAAAACAAAACCGTTAACTGTAGAACAGACTGGAATTCAGGTCTCCTGAAGCCTTAATCCCCAGTTCATGAGCCTTTGCTAAAAAGGCTTCCATGGTACTTCATTTCAATCTTAGCTATCAAATCTAAACCAGATACTCAGAACTATAACCACAACCCTGCTTAATTGGACAGCTGAACATGGATCTTCCCCCCCCCAATAAGTGTTACTACAAGTACAAGTGGAACAGACAAATTGCAACACTGTTTAATACCAGGGTTAGCTGCATCTGTACCATCTTCATGAAGGTAAAGTGCTTCTGTGGTGGTGGGAAAATCACAGCATCAAAGTACATTCCAAAGGATACACAAGTCAACGGATGTCTACAAATAATCAAGAACAAGCATGAAAAAAACTGCAATGAAGGATCCTCCAAAGATCAGCAGTTGGAAAAGCACTTCTACTAGCCATCTGTCAGGACTAGAAGACTACTCTTCCCTCTGATCCAAAATTTGGCTGCTTTGGGTTCCCTTTCCTCTGAAGTACTGGAGACTGGTTGTGGCTATTGAATTCAGGTAACCATCATGCTGCTAGTAGAATTCATTTCTCAAGTGTCTGCTTAAGTGTTCTGCTAACAGGAATCTCATGACATTGGCAATTACTTCAATCCTTCTTAGTTTCTGAAGCATAGCGTAACATTGGCTTTTGGTCCTTTACTACAGTTTAAAATTTGTTTCCTATAGCCAGTAACAGTCTGTGATTCTCATTGTCCCAGAAGAAAAGTCTACTGAACATCTAAATGAGACGTAAGTTATACAGCTGCCTGTGACTGAGGAGGTTGGGGGAAACACCCACACAAAAACCCCTCATTGACCAAATGGCTCCTTCCAGTCCTGAGCTTCACATTCCCAAATGTAAAGTACTCGCTTTGCTCAGATATTCATCAAAAAGTAAGCAATTTCCAGGTCTCTATCAGTCCAAGTAGTATTTTTATACTTAAAATGAACAGCTAATTATTGCATGTAGTAAGAACAAACCGATGAACTGAAAAAAACCTTAGAAATAATTCCACTTCAAGGCATTCTGTTGCTGGTGTGCAATCATTTATCCCTGCACTGTTCTTCTCCCAACTGTGAACAAGGATTACCTGGGAGGAATGTTTTCCGAAATCATTTGCAAAACAGCTCTGAGTCTTCAGATTCTTCAGCTAGACACCTCAAGAAGGAAGGACAAAAGTACTTTTGTACTAAGTGCAAGCCCCTCTGGAAAAGACTAAAAAACCCTGCCAGGATTCATAGATGTATCATTAATGTGCACATTGCCAGTCCTTCACATTTAGTTACTCCTCGTCTCACCGCACCCATTTAGTATGGTGATCTGCTTTAGAACAAATTCTACAAACTTGATGTTTTCTAAAATCTGGTACAGCAATTTCTAGCATCATGAAAAAAAGTGTTAATGCCTGCATTTTGTCCCCACCGATACAAAGCATAAAAGACGCAAGCCATTTTACATGACTAAGGCCTGGCGAACAGACCAACAGCAGCAGCGCCTGTGTCAGCAGGTTTATCCTCCCACATCCAGCATCCCGAGGACTCCATTATTGCATGGGAGCTGCAAAGAGAACAGTTTGTAAACAGGCAAAACGACTTTCCAAAACAGTTGGCCCTTCAGAGGGAGCTGCAGGCTTTAACCTTGAAACAGCCATGCTGCTATAAGGAGACAGTACAGAGCCTAGGCTTTTTTGTTTTAATGTTCAGAATACACGAGTAAATGGCAGAAAAAAAGTGTATTCAGAACTAAGCATGTTTAAAAGCTCTGCCAAGTAGCAGCCCGAACACAATGTATAAATAAATCCAAGTCATGTCAAACAGCATTCCACAGTCATGTGTCAAGTGAAAAGCAGAAAGACTTGTCTGTTTGAAGAAAACAATTGTGATCGTTTATATGCAAGCCAGCTTCCTATATATTGACCATTTAATGACAAGTGTCCTGAAAGCTTAATATGTATAGATATTATAAACAAGATTATGATGAGCCCACTGTACACTAGGTTGTATTTCTACACACTATTTATTTGAGAGTTCATTCAAAATCTTTTTTTGTGAGACAACGTACCTAAATTGACCTTACCCTCTTAGGAAAAAACCAAACCACTACTCAGTACGACCCATCACCTCTACTGGCCCCCAAAGCCTGTATTTTAGAATAAATCTCCTTCAAGAGATCATGTAGCAGATTACATTGACCCGCATGTGTTTGCATTAAGCATAAACATCACAGCTGTTTGTAATAATCCACCAAAGATTAAAAAAACTCTTAAAAAAAATCATTTATTTCAAACAGGCATTTAACAGTTCCTCTGTTATGTGGAAATGGGATGTCTACTATGAAAGGCCAGATGCTCAAATGGATTAAAGAGTGTCTAGCCTTTAAATCCTGCAGCCACAAATCAACACTAACCTAGTGACCTAAAGTAAAATTTAATGGGGGTGGGGGAAATACTCAACAGCCATATATAGACCATTCAAGAAGGAAATTAAAAAATATTGTTTGCTCAAGGCTATATGGACATTTACACAGTGCTCATCAGAGAATATAATAAGAGCTGGAGAATGCCAAATGTAAAGTCCCCTATTTATCCTTGAAACAGGTTTAGCAAAGGCAGTGGAAAAGCAAGCTTCTCAGCATACCACCAGCTAGCAACTCAGGAGAAATCACCTCCAGAAGGGGTACGCAAGCCATTACCTTTATGCCGATATGATTGTTGCTGTCTGTGAAGACATGCCAATGAGACAGTTATTCATATCCACAGCGACAGCAAATCCTGTAGGCAACAGAGACCTTACTAGAAACAGACTGAGGAACAGAAACACATCCCACACCAGCTACAGAATAACCTTGGGGTGGCTGCCCTTCCCTCCAGCTAGGTTCAGCATAGCATCTGAAGGGTGAAAGTCTAATCTCTTTTCAAGCACAAAAGCCAATCTGCCTCCTGAGCTCTTTTAAACAACGCAATTACAGACCTGCAACTTGCATGCGTGAACAAGTCTACTGCAGCCCATTAAAAGCAAGTTTTGCATAAATCACCCACTTCAATGGCAAGGCCATACTTAAATTCTGGAGATGGAAGAAGTTAAAAAGAAAAAAAAGTCTTTTTAATTACAAGATGATACGGCTTCCATTAAGAGTGCTCGCCCAGTTCTACCAACATGCGAGTGTGACATGACATCTGAAAGGGCTTCAGGCACGTATAGGAGGTTCCCACAAGCAGAAGAAAAGCTCATACACCACAAACAGTTAAAGTACTCAAAGAAATAAAAACCCCCTCAACCTCCCACACACACTTTTGTGAGGCACCAAGACTTGGAAAGCATCTCGTAGGTTAAAAATTTATCCTAGTCAAATATGTTGCAATCATGACTTATTAACCCACTGGTAACTTTCCTCCCAGACTCCAATGCACTGACATTTTAAGTGCATAAAAGCAGAGGGCAGATAGGTGGAATTAGGACTGACACAGTTTTAATTAAAAGCCTTTAGTAGTGCCCTCCCCTGTACCAAATAAAAATGGCAGTCCTGGCAAGAGGGATGCAGCGTAAGAGCTTTATTTGAAAAGGGAAAGCCCATACGTGACTAAAAATATCTGCTGAAGTAACATTTTGTCTATTTGGGGTACAACAGTGCTTTAAGAAATTAATTTTAATGCCCCTCATTTAAGTCAGTAATTTGAACAGCACACAAGTGTTCATCATGCATTTGTTACGAAAAAAATTAATACTCAGCTCCTACAGCACAAGAAAAAAAAATGTCTTTTATAGGACATCAAAGCCTTACAAGCATATATTTCTATTTTATTTTCCCCTTTAAATCAAATCCTGCAATCAAAACAGTCATGATATTTGCAGAGTATCCTGAAAACTTGTGTCAAGTCTCTGTACAATCACGCTCTGTAAGAGAAAGAGTCCAAAATGTTTGGTCAGTTGGCGAGTTGGAAAGAGGGACAGAGAGTGGGAATGAAGAGGGGAAAACCTGCTTCTGCATTCTGCCTCCCTCATGCTGCTTCCTCAGAGCAAACTGCATAAAACACCCTAAACATCCATTGTATCGCCAGCTCTGTTTGAGCATTTCCCCCTCATCTCACCCTTCATGCCAGTAGGAAAACCAAACACGTATCGCATCCAAAAAAATCACTCAGACAAAAAGCAATCAGCGTGAAAAGGCATGTAAATCAAATAGATTTGGCAGCGAACAGCATTTCATAAAGACAAGAGATATGAATTGCTCCATTTGTGTCAGTTTGGCCAGTTATTGTTCTGACTTACTACTTTAACCACCCCAAATTAAACTGCTTGAACTGAAACAGACAAAGATCTTTAAAATACATTCCTCCCTCCCCACGCTCTTAACAATAAGCATTATTTCCATGGTGCTACCATCCTTAAATCACAAAGCCACAGCACCAATTAAAAATTACCTACATACATAATGAATTTAGTACTGACCTTGCAAAAGCTTACTCCTCTTGGCTAGAAATCATTAATAGTTTTGGTAAAATCTTTTATGTGCTCCTCCAGCTAGCTAATTCCAGCCTTCCATTAACGCACTCCATTGCAGATAATTGCCGACAGCACACGCTCCCCTGCTTTTTCTGGTTCCCAACCCAGCAAGGATAATCACATTCCAGCGGGGAGCGAACAGATGGCAGCCTCCATGGTAACCAGTCCTCCCCAGCTAGTGGTAGCACTGGGAGACTCCAGGGGACTGGGCAACAAGCGCTCTTTGTGCTTCAGCCTTGCAAAGCCTTAGGGAAGGCAGAGCCAGCTCCTCGGGCTCACTGGGCATGCCTAGCAGGTGCCTTGCCTTCGCAAGCAGGCACAACACCTTAACAAAAGCTTGCAACCAGGTTTAACCTTGACGCTGCCAATTCCTGCGTCGCGCAGCGAGGGAAAAAGGGGGGGTGAAACACACGCTAAAATGGAGGGGAAGCTAGCCAGAGTTTGCATTTACCACTAAAACAGAGGGTTCAGAGAAATTAGCTGAGGACTAGTTTTCCCCCTGACACAATGAATTTCTGAAGGCAGGCTTATTTCCCCTGAATGGGTTTGATTTCAGCACGATGGGAATGTTTGCTGCCTGATCTCTATCTCCCGGACCTTGAAATCGCTCCCCCCAAGAATACTATCATCTCCCAACCGGGGGTTTTAGTCAATACAAATTCCACAGACCCTTGCTTTTGGTCTTAGGGCTTCTGCCGGGCTTATCTGCTCTGCATGTGCCGAGACCAAAGCTGATTCAGCAGTGGGCAAAACCACCGTGCCTCTCTGCTGCCTGACCAGGCTGCTGGGGGGCGTGTCTGGAAAAGCCTGGGTTCCCCCCCCCCCCCATCTTCATCAAAGCTGTGCCTGAAACCACTGCTCTCACCGGGCCGGATTCTGCACAGCTACACACCTACACCGCTGGCGTGCACCAGCTCGGCAAAATTCCCACCGATGTTATCTGGAGGGGAAAGGGAAGTAGCTTTTCAAGACCAACCGATAATGATCTTGCCTGCAAAATAAAAAGAGCTTTGAAAGAACATATTAAGGCTTTAAATACTGATGAGCTGCACAGCACCATGTCTCAAAATATTTATGGTTCGAACCACCGGATGTGAAAAAGCACGCAGCACGGTAGTCCATGGACTGACTCTGTTGATGCATTCAAACTTTCTCTCCCTCACTCTCAAAACCATGCAGCGCTTATGATTAACAGTGCGTCAAAAAAATGTGGGTAATTTTACCTAAAGGTGAGCCAAATTTGGACTTCAAGTTCCTACATGCTAACTTAGGTCTGCTGAATTATTCTTTTGAGGAAGGGAAAATGGTTTCCTTTATCCCTCAGTGGCACCTTTGATCTTGTAGCTGGTCCTGCAGGGCAGCGGTCGCTCCTGTAAAAGACTGAAAAACCCTGTGCTGGAACTCACCACCACAAAAACGCCCATCTTTTCCTCTGGGTGACTCAAAATAGAGAGCTCAATACTCTTCTCCCCCCGCCTCCCCAATTTTCAGTTTCCCTCATCCTCACCGCAAAAGTAAGTTAGTTTTCTTTCACAGCAAACACAGTTAAGTTTTTCTTACATTGGTAAGAGACACTGCTATTAAACTGTTAGTGCATTAACACTGGAAGCCCCTCTGATCGCTGCTGACAGGGCTTGAGTACCCGCAAGCCATAGGAGAGTCCCCACCGTGGCAAGTATGGTAACTGAAGAGGACCCAGACTTCGGAGGGGAGTCACACAGCTCATAAGGGTGCTGTGGGTACCAGTGACACGCGTGGGACCAAACCCAGGTCTCCCAACTTCCCCTCCAGGGCTAGTAGACCATTCTCACTCATGCCACTAATTTCAACCCATTTTCTTTCTCTAAATAAGCAATCTTTACATCACCAAAAATTTCTTAAGCAACTACAGACACCAAACCTAATCATCCATCAGCAACAAGGATAAAATAATGTAAGGAAGGAAGCCAGTTTCCTATTTAACTCACCAATTGTTAATAATAAAAGCTTTTCAGTGTTTAAGTGTTATGAAACACACTGACAGCACTTCTTGTTTTGCCTCTTAAAAATAAAGACTGTGGCTCAGAAATTAGTTTTAATATACTAATAGATTTTATGTATTTATGCATTTCTGGAAAATACTGTACCAACTACAATTCTTGGCAAACAGACTGACTACAAAATCACAGGGATTCAAGTTCAGTTTCAGTCTTTTTTTTCCTTCATGAACAAGACTTCCTACAAAGTAATTTTCTAGATTTATGTTAACTCTAACTTTTTATTAAAAAAAAAAAAAAAAAAAAAAGAGTTATTTACTGAAATAGTATAAGTAATTTTGGCATTGGAAAACCTGTTCCAGACACCGACAAAAATCCTTAGACTTTTTGAGCAAGTACTAGCTGTACTTATTATAGGAGGATTGCTAGCAGAATAAAGGGCAGTCAGAATCCATTTCAGCTTCTTACTTAGAAGTTCTTTAATTCTTAAGTCTGATTTTACACAGATACAATGCAAAAATTTGAATAAACTACATGGAGCAGCCATCACACAAAGAAAGGGGCAATGGGGTGCACTACAAATTTTGACAGAAGCAATAGATAAGTTACATGGAGCAACACTAAACAAGTATCCTCTGTATATGTGGCAAACGTTTTATTCAAACTACATAAAAAGGAGAGATGAAAACAACACATACAAAATGCTTTTAAAGCAGGCTGGAGAAGGGAAAGAAAACTTAGCCAACTCTCCTTATTCTTTCGCCCAGCCTGAGCCAGATAAGAGTCTAGGAATAAATTCTTTTTAGCTGGAAGATGTTAATGAAAAATAAGCAACATACTGACATCCTGTCTCCTGAATTGATTCATTGATTCCATTGAAGAGATTGTCTTTTGTAACAATAACACCACGTACTTCAGCTTTTTTCAGTCCCAGTTGCTATCTGATAAACCAAGACTTTGGTATTTTATGCAAGTTGATGGGGACTCAAACTGGACTTTAGAAATGTATCTTTTTCAAACTGTTTTTGGTTTGTTTTTTTTTTTGTGATGACCGCTTAAAATCTGTTCCCCCAAAACAAGTTATGTGAGTTTAGAATAAGTCACATTGACACAAGTTAGTCTCAATTCTCTGCATAAGATTTGAAAGCTTTATTTACAAAGCCAACCACAGCACCTAAGTGACACCAGGCCTCACACATGCACGGTTTTGAACTTTTGCCTGTTTCTTATACCTGCTTTTAGACGTCTACTAAAACAACCTCATAATTCCTGACAGTTGTACCAACTCCACATTACTGCCAGAATCAAACAATGCAATAGACCATTGATCTGCTCTATTACAGTATCACCTTTGTTTCTAAAAAGAAATCAGCTTCAATATAATATGTGTATATTCCTTTTAACTTGATACCATCTGGCATTGAGGAAGTTCACTTCAAGGGAAACAGGATGTCTAAATTTTTAAGAGTATAAAAAACCCCAACTCTTTACAGAATATTTATAAGGGCTGGAATTTGCAAAATTTCCTCTTACTTGTCCAGAATTCAAAGATTTAACATTTTTTGTGATAAGCACAGAAGGGGTAAGGCTTCCACACTGGTCCTTTAAGATCCATCTGTATGACAGAGATGCTCTTCCAGTCTTATCTCAATTGACTGTCTTCCTAAATTAAAAAACATGGTATTTTGCAGAAGAAAAGCAATGAACTAAACCCCCACAGACAACAAGTGCTTCCTCAGCATCACTTCCACAGATATAACGGAAATGGAGACCTCACGCCTGGGTGAGTTGCACTCCCCTTACTTCCCAAAGTGTTTTCAGGCCCCACGGTTTTGCATCAGCACATGCTTCCTCATTGTCACAAGAAACAAAACTATGGAGTTTCTTCTTTCACATCGTGCCCCTGTAGGCTGGGAGTACGTGCATGCTTGGGCGTGGGAGAAAGGGTAGCGACTGTTTTGCTCTAGTTCTTACAGCCGCTTTTTGATTAAGTGATGTTAACGTTTTGAGTGATAAACCTTTCCCTTCCAAACTGTTACTGCTTACAAAAGTGGGATTCACAGCAGGAAGATGAGCTATCTCCTCACCAGTTCAATGACACGGACTGTCTCCATCCACTGCAGCAATCATTCTTCCAATGTAACAACAGCTGTTTCTATGGATGTTTATTTTTGGCAACTATCATTAAAGGACAATAAAGAAACAAGGACAGAGCTCGGACTAGACCATCTTAGTGACCTATCTGGTGTACAAGCCTGAAAATTATCCTTCCTTCATAGGCAGTCCTCCAGAAAAACTTTCAAGTTATGAAATTAAATTCCTTACAGAAGTAGGAAAAACAAAACAAACAAACAAACAAACCCCACCAACAAAATGACTTCTACTGTTATGTCTCTAAAGATAGTTATTTTCGGATCAGGAACAGCACCAGCCCAATACACCGAAACACTTATTCCATAAACTGGAATTACTCTAGTTTCCAAATACTTTATGGCACCTTTCCCACTAAGCTGTGTCAGTAGTGCCTCCAAGTTAGTAATACCTGTAGAAAAGGACATTGGTTTTTTTTAATGCCAATGCCAAAGCATATCTAGAGTTACTCAGACACATTGACTAATATAATTTTTAAGTATTATGGAAAGTAAATTATGTAAAATGTAATTTTTGAAAAAAATCCATCAATCTAAAGGCCCTAGATTAGAACTCCTTTCTCTAGTAAAGAAAATCCTCTTGGAAATTGCTGATCACAAAGAAACAGTTAACAGGACTTTTTGTAAACACTGAATTATTTTTATGTCAATAGTAAAATGTAGTGCACAGAAGAGTTGTTAAGGAGCATGTATGATAGCACAGCCCCCCTGAAGAGGATACTGCACCTCAGGCCTTGCACATACAAGGCATGAGTCAGCTCATATTGGTGGTACCTACCCAGAAGCAAGAGGTCTGGAGCTGCTTTTGCAAGACATGCATGAACAGAGAGAAAGGGAGAGCCAACATCCATTTACATTCCAACAGCAGAATAAGCTGCGATACTAATGCTTTTCAATCCATCTGCATTCCAAAAAAAAAAAAAAAAAAAAAAAAAAAAAAAAAAAGGCAAGAGGGATGACAAAAGCAGAGCTGGATTTTAGCTGAAAACTCAGTTTGTCAAGGTAGGACAATTCAGTTCAGTGTCTGGAAGCAGCCAACAATAGGGCACAGCAACCACCAGACATGCCTGATTATTTCTGCAATCACACAGAGCGTTTCCATGGAAAAGCAGCAGCCTCCTAGGTTTGACATTCAGCATCTGACAGCTGAGCCAGCCAAAGCTTAGACACGCAAGGCTCAAAGAGAGATCACAGACAGCTCTTTGGATGTGGTTCTGAGCAACGCAAGAGTAAATCCTGTTCTGGGGGAGAGCCTAACCCCAGGGGCTCTGCCCTCTGCTCTTTATTTACCAGTTAAGATCCCAATGAAAGCAGAATAGACATCAGAGTAGCACATGGGTGGGAACTGCGGCCATGGGGCTTTCCTTTCTCTTTAGGCTTTACTAAAGAGTTTGAGAAGTCTGGATGGGAACCAGAGGACGGGTCTTCCACCCTGGCTTGGACAACTCCTGCCAGAACTTGTAAACTAAGACAGAAATGGCGTCTCCGGAAGAATAGCCTGTACATTCCCTCCTCTATAATGCATCCTTCAGTAAAAACCACAGACAGTAGGAGAGTAAGGAAATGTAAAGGAACCGTACTACCATAAAAGAATTCAAGATGCTGTGGGTATTCAGTGTGCTAGTCTCCTCCACGCAGATACAGGAAGTTCTCATACTTCATCAATTAAACTTGGGAAGAAAAAAAGTTGTTATAACTCCAGAACTTTAATTTATGTTTCATAGAGGTAATCTGAGGTACAGCAGAAGTGGTGGTATTTGAGCTGTAAATATTACATCAGCATCCTTGTGCTTTAGCCCGTTGCAGGTGGCTAACCTATTAGTGGCAAAGAATCCAGAAAAATTCTTAAAATGCATTTAGCAGACATATTCACATAATTCACACTGATTTGATTTAAATTACTCTCCAAACTCAGCCAGCACTGCTTTGCCACAGATTTCTAAGATCTAGAAACACCTGTGTTACATCCAACACAAACACTTTTCAGAGCAGTGTGTAAAAGTTTTCTGACCAAGCAACAGATTAATTTTACAAAACACCTTGCTTTTCCCTAGCCTGAAGCTCCTTCAGCAGGTTGACAGATCAGCCAACAGTAAGCCAAGCTGTCTAGAGAAACCAGGCTCGGGTATTTGATCGGGCAGTCATGGAACATGCCCCATCCATGCCCACAGCTGACAGGTCCACTACCAAGTGGAAGGAAACGCAGTATTGCAGAATTTCCTGGTAGCTGCCAAGGCCACACCAACAAAAGCTAAAAATTCCACCTACCTCCTGTGCCAGCTCACACAAGTGAGTTCACTTTTTTACAACCCAAATTTACAGTACCACTTAGGCCACCAGTAACTACGTGTTCCACTGGAGTCACCCAAAATATTCTTGTTTTTCTTTTGTATATATTTCAATGGCTCAAAGTTCTGTTTGCAGTCTTCCTCCTCCCACAAGAATGAGCAACCAGTTTCACAGCTGCAAAAAAAAATGAAGGTTTGGGCAGGGACTATTTAGAAAAGTCTGATGAGTACTGGTGGTCTTGGTCACAGTTAGGGCTTCCAAGTGGACTGTGACAGATATATGGCATTAAAACCATACAGCACAAAACCAGAGATTATCTCTTTTTCAGATTATTTTCAATATAAGTAATAGGCCCAGTATAGCCTATTACTGTACAGCATTTCACTTGCAGTAAGAATATCATGGAGGCTTGTATTATTATTATTAACATACAATACAACAAAGAGGGAGCCATATCTTTCAAGGATTTTATTCTTTTGCTACAAGAGTCTAGGGAAGGATGTTAGCACATGGATCACTTCAATACCTTAAACATTCTAGATTTTTCATATTTTTGTCTTTAATTGCAGAAGTACTTCCAACAGAAAAAGATAAATAGCATAAATCAAGACATACCTACAAAGAAAGACTCCTACACATTCTGAGAAATGAGTAATGACTGACAGATACACAAACAAAGTGGAACTAACAAACTGATCTTGCTCACCAAAAAATAATTTTGGAAACACTTCTGAAGTTTTGATTGTCTTTGCTATAGCACTGGTGAGCTCACCAGGTAAAAATCATGCAGTACAAACAGTGATGAATAGTTAACAGCATTTCTGTATCCCTCGAGGAATACAATACAGTACAAACATGTATATATAGTGTAGATATAAATTACAGTGAAATTCTCTCCATCCAGTCTGCCTGTACTTACATTTTAAACAGCTAGAATACAGGCATGCTAGTAGATACAAGTACTATCTAAACTTCACTTTCAAGAGAACAGAACATTTGGCGATGCACTGCTAGCTAATGATGTGGGTGGGCTGCAGTGAAACACACCACTTCCCTCCCATCCACAGTCTCAAAGATCATCACTATCTCAGACTGCATGTGACAGAAAAATAGGAAGGAAAGGTTAGGAAAGTGTCAGAAAATAAGTTCAAATTTGAGCACAAATCCATTGTGTGCTGTGAGGAAGGTCACAAGATTCAACTTCTCATTGCAGGGATAGCTGCCTTGGATCAACACACTCGTGTTCTGCTGCTGCTGCTCATCCAAGCAATGAGAATTCAGTTCAGTGCAACTGCCCTTGGACGCTGACAGAAGACTTCTCCTTCCTCAACAACAGCAAGAAACATGCGTTCTTGTTGATATTAGCAGAAAAACTAGATCTAGACTACAGAACGCACTTCTAAATAGACAAGTTTGATCACAGGCTACTAGAGAACTTACTTGACTCCTGCTGTCTTCTAATTCTTTAAGAGAGATCTATTTCAGCTACAGGCCAGGATGAGAAAACTATGTATATCTTTATTTTCAAAGATTTTTGAGACTCTCCCACAGGTCATAAATTTACTTCAAAAATAGTAAACTATTAAAGAACCAAGGGGGGGAAGAAAAAAAAAAAAAAAAAAGAGGTCTACTTACAGCTACCCATGCCTTATATAGGAATGTCATTACTGTGAGCAGAAATCCTTACATTCCAATGTTTTTGACCAAGTAACTCTATCCATCTAGGAGTCAGTCCTTAAACTGGGCACAGAATGAAGATTTTAAACTCATTATATGAAAAAGGAAGTTCTGGATTTCATAACTTACTGACATAGCTCAGGAAATAAGCAACAAGAAATATTTCACCACATACTAACAACAGATTGTGCGAGTGGGCACTTAAGTCAAATAAAATGTTTCTTTAAAAAGAAATAAAATCCTTACAGGTCAAGATTGACTTGAGTCAGTGCCATCAATAAGGAGAACTCTATAGCTATGTTCTATTCCACATCATATAAGCTACATTCCAGTCACATCTTTAAGACCTTTTAAGAACCCTCACTTCTTAAGAAAATAATGGGCACCTCTGGCAATGCAGAACGGCTGCCACTCAATGTGGAAGGGTGGTTCTGCGTTTTAGTTTGTGAAGAACTAGAAACACATGAATAAATTCAGAGAAAGGATTTGTATAAGTTGCTTCTACGTGTAGTCTCACTACTCTTTTCATAGTATTAAACTGTCTAGTAGTGTGTTATTTATTATCTTCTAGTACTAGGAAACACATAAACATGACAATCTAATAATTTGCATTTGGTGCTGTTCCAGTTTTGCTTCTCATCTTTGTGGTCTTTATATATACCCAACTTCAGCAGAAGGCCTCTGAGCCTTCTACTGCTAGATGTTTGAGCATAGAAAAATGTAAGCAGTGACTGCCAAAACCTTCCAACTCTTTTCTGCATTGACTATTACATTACTGAAGTGGTACTAGAGAATTTGCAGGCAGAATAAAAGACTATACATTTTCCAGCACACCACAATAACGAACCCTTATGACAAAATCCCATGGCATCACACAGAGATGATGCCAGCAGCTTTCTTTAGAAAGTTTTCTAAACAGATAGTCACCTGTCACTCTACCCACTCCATGCAGCTTCTTTAGAAGTCCATTAAATACTCCACTGCTCATTACATGGAGGAAAAAAAAGCCTATTTCAATAGATTTCCAAAGACATGAGGTGTAAGCTATGTCATACAAACCACTGTAACTAACTGCCTCTTTCAGAAAGTCTTCTTCCTTTGAAGCTGTAATGTGTGAATCCTTTTATAAGCACAACTTAGAGGCATCAGCTGTAGAAAAGGATTACTTGAAAAACCAGGTAGTATCATTATCTCTCAATATATTAGAAGTCCCAAATCCTGGCACCAGAAGAATAATTATAGCAAATCTGAGGTGCCACATGAAAGAGTTTTGCAGCCCTCATATTAGGAAAAGTTTGAAATAATAAAAAAGTGACAAAATTAAGCAAATAAAAAGACAAAATTTCTACAGTGCTTTTGGGGGGTTGGGTTTTTTTGGTGTTCTTTTAGGTTGAGAAACCACTGAAGACTTTGTTGACTTCCATGATAGTAACATACAATCATAATGCAAAGCAGAAAAACAAATGGATAAATGCTTGTGAAGTCAAGATGAATTGCCCCATACCTGCTAAGGGTCCCTGCAAAACAGTGCTTTTCACAAACGGCTGCACTAGGAAGACTCCAGTGACACCCACTGGAATACCTCCTCCTCAAAGTGATTTTTTATAACAGGAGGCACTATGAGCTAAAACAAAGCATGGAGCATGCATCTATTACACTATTGCTTCATGAAGGGTGAAAATTTACATTTCAGAAAATTTCATTTAATGACCAGTAAGACAGTTCTAGAAATACATGAATGGAAGAAATACTAGGAGACTACATAGGTCCAATGCTAAGCTGTGAAGCATAATTGCTATGCCTATAGAAAATGGCTGTGAAGACTACGTCATCAGATGCGTGCACTACACCTACCTCAGCCCAATAGAAGAGAAAGAAAAATATAGTGCAGTCAGACAGTGCAGACAATGAATTTATGGACTGTTTTTTAGTGGTTCTTCACTAGAAAGCCATCTGATGCTACTAGTGTAAGTCAACCACTCTCCTTTTCTCCTAACCACTAGCTGGACTAAGATGCTCAGCATTCCCAAAGAAAATGGAGTTTAAACATCATCATCTCTAATGCTGTCCACTATCTCACCCAGAAACCCTCCTCACCCTTTCCTTCAAGCCCTGAAGGTAGTATTTGAAAGCTCAGTACAAATTACAATGATCTTTTTGGTCATGTTGCTTCTACCAACCTCCTGCAACTTTAACAAGCGGACGCATTGAATTTTCACACTCTTTCTTCCTGCAATTTCAGATTATAGATGGAAGTGAACAGAACACTGAACAGAAATTAATCACTGAACAGAAATGAATGAAACAAAAATTCTGCTTTTCATTTTGCAAAGTTACATTTGATTTCAGCACTATAACCATTAGGAGTGATTGCTGTCATCAACAGGAAGACACCTGCATCTGACAGTCTACAAAGAGCACTTACTCATCTGGACCACAATTACCTAGAATACAGTAGCATTATATCATATATTAGACTGCCATTTATTTAAACTTCTATTATTTTATTTGAACTTATATTAAACCTTTTATGACAAATAATTAAGGCTGCACTGTAAGGCAGTGGGTTTTGGTTGGGTTTGGTTTTTTTTTTTTGTCTCTTCAAATAGCCTATTTCTATTGTTTCAGTAAATTGTAATTTAATTTTAAGGTAATCCCGTACTGTGATGGGACACAATATAGCAAAATCCGTATTCTAACAGGTTTCAGATTCGGCTATTAATCAGTCACTCTGTTCCATAACAAGTACTTTATTAAAGTTGTGACATTCACACCTGGAAGCTACAGAACAGAGACAGAGCACCCCAGAACAGATTTTTAACTCAGTCCTACATGATCCAAAATGCATCCACTCCTCAACTCAGAGAAGTCAGCACACCAAAATTTAAGGTACTCAGTTGTTAAACCAAAGGCATCTACATTTGTGATTTATTAAAAGTGATGCTAAAAATGGATATAAATACTTCAGCTGACTCAACACAATGCAGCAGCAGTGGGAGACTGCCAACAGACCACAAGTGTGTTCCTCTGAACACAATATACCTCTTGTACATTTACCACCTCCCTCTAAAGCAGCATCTGGCAGCTAGAAACACCTATGTTGCTTATTGAACGGAGGGAGAGACCACTCAACATTTTACTTTAAAAAGGAAAATTCAATCATTTTGTTTTCACCAAGAGTTCAGGAAACGCTGAAGAAATAGCTGAAAGAGACTTGTTACAGTTATTTAGACTATGAGGACACCATAAACCACAAGAAGCCTTACTGTCTTCCTCATCAACCCCTCTGGAGATTTGAGGGATTATGTTGTTTGGATTTGGGACCCGAAAGATCTGAGAAGTTCTCTCAGGATACACAGGAAGCCTACATAAGTACAGCACATGACAGCAAACATTCTTGCCATTTCCCGCCCCCCCCGCCCCCCTCCCCTTTGACAGCATATACCTTCAATGAATATTGAAACTGAAGTCTGGCAAGGACCCGTATAAGACTACCAACCTCTAACCCAAAATCAGCAAAAATGTTACGAGTGTTCAGAGGAATTTTTCCATGTTCACACCACAGTCTATCCCATTTTTTTTTAATACACAACCGAGCTGAACAAGCATTCCCTTTTACACGTTGTTGCTCATACACTATGTCACAGCTAAGTGACAAAGCCTCAGGTATTCTGGAAACAGTGGCTTTGCAGAATTTTAGACTCACTGACTCAACATCCAATTTCCGTACAATAGTCAATAAGAAAAAAGTGCAAACTCCTTGAAACAGAAAATTTTTATAACAAAAACTGAAACTCATCCAGTCCATCATTTGGCTCACAAGTTTGCAAGCATGAAAGCTAAAGAGGAGCTGCTAGAGAACACTGACATGCACATAAGCGCAAAAGTTTGTTTCCATTTCAGAGAAGGGGGTGGGGGTGGTGGTGTTTGGTTGGTTGGTTTTTGAGTCTATAAACAGGACAGGACCTGCAGAGTTATTGTTAATCATGTTCAAATCACATTAGGTTGACAACATCTGATTGTCCTTACACTTGTACGTTCTGTACATGTCCCTCTGAATTAAAATGGTAAATTATATCCATCAGCAGTGGCAGCACATAAGACTTTGTCATGCAGCAAGAGCCAAGTAAACTGGAAATAGCTCAGAGCTAAACAAACACAAAAGCTCTTCAAGCTTACTTCATGTCAAAACCTTCATGCTAGCTACATTACTATTCAGCAAATACACACTGAATTTTTTTTAAAAAATTTGTTTTTAAATATATAAGTATTTAGGTGGTCAATGCCCTTAAAATTTAAAAAAAAAAAAAAAAAGATACCCACTTCCATTTGGTTCCCTCTTCCTTTACTGCAGATTCTAAACAGCTGCCCTGCATTTTGCCAAGTCCATGGACACATACACCCATGACTCTGACTCACCATTTTAGAGTGCAAACATTGCTACTTATTCTTTAGCTCCTTCCTAATCTTTTTATGGTTTAGGACATCCTCATCATGACTTCGAAATCAGTTGCATACGGAAAGACATACTGCAGCCAGAAGAGGTCCATGTTGTACGCTCACACCCTTAAAAAAATAACAATAAAAAAAAGTCTGTACAAACCACAAAAAACCCCAACCAAACAAAAAAAACAGGTCACCTTTTTCTTTTCCAAGGATTTCTTTTATCTTTTCTGTACAGAACTCAAAATATGTTTATGATACTGCAATATGTCCTAGGCATTTGTCAGAATAGATTGTTGAGCCTTTCTATCAACCACTATGACTGACTGGAGGTGTGGGGGGGTGGAAATGATTACTTTTTACCTCTTCCAGAACTGAAACTATTTGCCTGTATGATGAGCTTCTTATAAAAGACTTTCAAAGCAGATGCCTGAAGTTGGGCAATCAATTCAAAAACCAAGCCACTAAATACCCAGCTTGTAATTTGCTGCTCCCATTTGAGGAATCTGCTTTTGCAAGATCTGGATCCTAGAGCACATTATCATCTTATCTGGCATTCTATTATGTACCTGGACACCTAGAAGGAAAAATGAAAAATGACTGTTCAAGAAGAAATTTTATATTTAGTCTATAGTTCCTTCAGGACAGATGATCACAGTAACTAAAAGACCAAGGAAGGTGTCTCAAGATATAATATTATATATTACATGATATATTCAGTGAGTACATAATTGAGTAACTTCCTCACAAAATGAAGATGCGGAAAGCAGAGGAGGAGGAGGAATAAAATCTTCCACAGGAGAAAAGTTCTTGCAGCTAGGGTGCTGGCCTAGAGAGCACAACCCATGACTACAACCCTCTGCATGATTTCTTTTGCTATCCAAGACACAGAAGTTTGTCCTTCTTTCTTTCCTGTAGGAGGCAAACGCAACTACCTCATCTGTCTTAGATAAAACAGCAGCCAATGACAAAGATGGTCTCAGTAAGGGCTTCTTTAGTGTGGCCCCTCCCACAATATATCTTCTTATTGTCTTACAGTTGTAAGACAGTCACTGTCCTAAGTGTTAGTGCATAATATTGAATGAAGTTAAAAAAAAAGAAAAAAAAAAAAAGGAAAAGAGAATGAAAACTTCTGAATCCTTTGGGTTGTTTATATTTCCAGCTAAGCATTCAGGCACCCACACTCTTACAGGAACATCTGCAGATCACAACAGCCAATCCAACATATGTTGTCAGACCCCATCTGGTCCAAGCCACTCTCTCTCCTACCTCAGTTCAGACAGTAACCTTGTTTTGAAGGAACCTCTAAGGTCACCTGGTCCAATGCCCTGCTCACAGTAGGGCCAGCTGAGACCAAGTTGCCCCAGGCCTTGGCAGTTGAGCTGCAAATGCCTCCAAGGATGGAGATCCCACAGGCCCTCTGGGTACCTCTCCCAGATTTTGACCAACCCGATGCCAAATCTTTCTTCCCCTGATGTGTAGCTGGAATTTCCCCCATTGCAGTTGCATCTATTGCCTCTTGTGCTAACATTGTGCTAACATTGTGGTTCTCTGCAGAGAGTCTATCTCTGTCATCTCCATGCCCCCCCATTAGGTGACAGAAAATAGTAATAAGTTACTCCAAGACGTCTCTTCTGGACAAACTCTGTACTGTTGGGTTCTTACGTCATATGCATCAGCCTCGATCACCTTAGTCAACTGGACTTGCTCCAATTCATCAGCATCTTCCTTCCAGGGAGGCCAGAACTGGAAACAATACTCCAGACGTGGTTTGACAGGTGCAGAACTGTCACTGAAAGACTCGCTTTCCTTGACCTGCTGCAGTTGGTCCTGTTTCACCACAAGGGCACACTGCTGACTCACATTCCACTTATTCATCATCTCCCCATGTAATTTTCTGCAGCACTGCTCTCCAGCCACCAGCCTGTATTATTGCATAGAGATTTTCCGGCCCAGACACTAAAACTTTCATTTGCCCATGATGAACTGCATGAGATTTCTCTCAATCCGTTTTTCCAGCATGACAAAGTCCTTTGGAAAAGCATCCCTACCCTACCCATATCAGCTGCTCCCCACCCCATTTAGTGTCATCCACAAGCTTGCTGAAGACGCCCTTCTTTCCATTGTCCAAGTAGTTAATGACAATGTGGAACAGTATCAACCCTGGTATTAACCCAGGAAAAAGGAACTCCTCTCCTTTCCCTGTCTTTCAGGAAACAAGTGTAATTTGACTGCCCTATCAATCGACCAGTGTCCCCCAGAGGACTACCAAAATTGGTTTGGGAGCCAGAGCCATCACCAGAAGCACTGCCTGACCATCTCGTCCAAACCCAAAGGGCAACATTCCAAAAAATGTAAGTACAACAGGATGAGGTGGCTTCTCCTCCAAGCTCAAATACCACAGTTTAACACTGTGCAAATTGCTTTACTCTGAAAATAATTTAAAGTACCACAAGAACATCATCAGTAACTGTTAGTCATTATCTTTCTTCATCTGCTGAGTTTCAAGTGCTTTAAGTTTTTCCTGCCCTGAACTGTTTGGGTACATGACAGAAAGAAAACATAAACAAGAAAGAGCCAAAAAGAACTTTGCAAAACTGGGTTTCTTTCCCAAAAGGTCCTTTGAAGAGTTTTAGAGGTCAATAACTCCATAGAAGGAAAAGAATTTTTACATTTTGGTGTATGAAGGCATGGCACAACTTTGTATAAAAAGAAATGGACACACTAAATGTCAGAGTAACATGTTAGGTTTGGGTTCTCTGGCTTTTATTCAAAGGAGGGGGGGATTAGGAAGATGCAAGAAAGCATAAATAATAACAATATCAATTTATCATTATTCACAGAAAATAAGTTTGCAGTTTCCACGGATGAAGCGCATCACCACCTTGGACCTTTGCTAAAGCCATAAGCAAATTGCCTGGAACACCATATATGTCATCAACTTGGAAACTAACAATACTCACAGCTGCAAAAATAGCCCATAAAACAATGCAGTTCATAGCTCAGAAAAAAATAATTTGGACTCTTTTTCACTTGTCTGGAATTTTTACTTATATGTAACTATTAATTCCCAAATAGTTTATTTAGGGTAGAGAGGAGCAACTTATAGGAGTACTCTGGGGCAATAGAGAGATTAAACTTCGACAAGAGATCATAGATTATCAAGACCATACCACAGAAAACATGTAAAAGTTAGTTTAATAAACCCTTCGATTCAGAAAGGTGGCTTCACCTTCTGAGATAAACGAGCTCCATTAAAAACTAGAATGGAGCACAGGACATGTTAACCCATTTCAAAAAAGAAAGCTCATCACACCACCATGTCCTCCTCACATTCAAGTGCAGTTTACAAAAATCTGCATTTGTCTTAGAGATGCTTTGAACCAAGACAACAGAAAGCTATCCATGACAAAACCTGGGAAACACTCTAATCCAAACAGGAATCAATGAAGGAATTACTATATTATATCCTAGGTGGAGAATTTAAAATGTCAAAAACTCCATGACAAAAGAGAATAAGTCTGATGGTAAACTCCTGAATTACTTTAGGAAATCTGAGTTCAAATTCTCTGGCTTTACAATGAATTTTTTGCCCTCAACATATTCCTTAATTCTCTGTGCAGACTTCTGTGTGGGTAACCACAGCATTAATAATCCCACTGACTATGAACATACAACGAGGAAACAATCATTAATTACTTGAGGCTGTGCAGATATTTTAAAGCAAGAAAAACGAAGATGCAGTTCTAGATGACACACATGGTGTTTTTAAGTAGCTGCGCAAGGAAAAAAAAACAACCAAAGAAAAAACAACAACAACCAAAGAAAAAAATCCATGACCCAGGAATCAAAGTAAAAAAAAATAATAAAAAAAAATAAAAAAAAGACTTTGTTGTAATATGCGATGGAGGAAACTGCTTTCCCATTACAGGACGAACAAATATCATCAACTGTCTGACACAAAAAGGAAGAGGAAAGCAACAGGAAAACTTGTCAGCTGGGGCTGCAGCTGCTTGTCTCTGCCAAGTTGAAAGAGTTAGCTATTCCAAAAGTATATTTGAAAAATGCCACTAGGGACCTTGTAAGGAAAAATTCCATGGAGAAGAGAGCGAATTTCCAGGATACCAGGGATTTGGCTAAAAGTCATCTCGTGATTTCCCAGGTTCAGCATCAAAACAGATATTCCAAAAATGCAACCAATGTTGCTTTTCTCCTGCTCACATCCCTACCCACAGAGTTGCCAGTCTCCCACGTGCCCATCTGAATTCAGTTCTGCACATCCCACTCCAAAGGGAACAACTTCTAGACTGAGAATGTTGCTACTACTATATCATCACAAATCTGTTTTTACTGGGTGATGCATGGTGCTTCTGGGAACACCACAGATACAAAATTTTTCTCAGTATTTTAAAATTATTCATGTACAAGGCTCTCAACAATGCTCTCTTGAGATTTTTTTAGAGAAGCATTGGCAATGAGCATACTTCCAAGTATTTTAGGACTTAAAAGAGCTAAATCTAGTAAAAAATAACCCAAGAAAAAGTATCAAGGTTTTTCCCACGTGACAGTGTGTTTGCAACTAAAGTATGACTTTTTTTCAGATTTTTTTTTTTTTAAAACAGAAAAATCTGTATGGCATAGAATTGATATCAGAAGTGATGTGAAGTATGATCAAATCACCTCTGTGATATTTCTAAGAGCTTAACAGGAATCCCCGCAAACAGAGGATGAAGGAGAAAGTGATGTAAAGATACTTAAACCAACAAAAAAGCGCAATTCCTTATATAACATCTGCACTTAGGTTTCAAGTATATCACATACAGCATCAGCTGGAAAAAGCATATCAAAGACAGGTGCAGAAAGAAACCCAGATCCGCAAGCAGTGTCATGTCCTTTAACATCCCCAGAACCAGCTGACACTTTAACCACTCAATTCAACAAGGAAACATTTATTCCAGCCATAAACTTTTAGCCAGAAGTTTCGCTACCCGTTGTCTTGAATTAGAAGCAACCAAATGATATAAAATTTACCAGTTTTGAGGGAACAGGCAGATGTGATTTTGTTCCTCTGTAGTTACAAGGGTGACCAGTAGCCAACGTGTGTGGGGAGCTACTCCGCACTGAAGGTGATTATTTGGCAGAAGACTAGATAACTATCATCAGGTATTGTTATAAAAGCTTAAATACCTATGTAACAAGCATGATAAAAAGTAGAAGCCACTGGAAACCACAAACATTATACTAAAAAAAGGGCAGAATTCTACTGCTACCCAACAGTCCATCATTTTTATAGCATTTCCCTCCGCCATTATCACAACAGAAGCAATTCAATCATGGTTACTGTATTTCACTGCTGTTTCAGAGTCATCAGCATGGCTGTTACTTTCAGCAACAGTCAGACAAATCTCTAAGGCAGTATAGACTTCTTGCTGTAAAAGCAGTGAGCCGGACACTTACTGTTCTATTTACAGAACAAACTGGCCCACAAAACAGGAACCACAAAATCCTACTTCAGCCTCAAGAATCATATCTAGGGACACAGAAGGAGAGAGAAAAAACTAAAGACAGAACAGGACACCAAAGAGGTTTGTCTTAAGTACAGAATGGCTTGACTACATTTAAGAGCAATTTAAAAAAATATAAATAAAAAAAATAATTAACATTCACCCTGTACAAGTCAGTTAAAAAACGCCTTCTTATCAAGTGTTTCTTAGCCAATCCTTTCTTCCAGCACACATACATATACAGTAATGATATTCAGAAGTTCAAGTGTCAAGAGGAGTAAAAGTTCAAAAAAATCTATCAAGTTTAGAGTTACCTATCAGACACTCGCTGTATAGAGCTCCAGAGGTATAAAGATAAGAATATGTAACTGGAATGCATTCAAGACAAAGACGGAAGTTTTAAAAATAAGCCTAATTGCACACACTAACATTGGCCCACCAGTTTCATTTTGACTATTACAGGGAGATAAAGTATTATAGAGAAACATTTACTTTTTCTTTTTTTTTCTTTTTTTCTTTTTTCTTTTTTTTTTTTTTTTTTTTTTAATTTACAAAAAT
>VFFE01008410.1:308825-386041 GCA_008921705.1 Burhinus oedicnemus | reverse complement strand
AAAAAAAAAAAAAAAAAAAAGAAAGAAAAAAAATATAGCTAAAGAGCTCCTGACAGACCCACCTTAGTAGACTGACCTTTCTGGAAAGGATGCCACCAGTAGGATCGGAGGGCCATCGGCTCCACAGAAGGAACAGGCTGGCTGTCTTCACACCTTCTGCAACAGCCTGGGGAATGGTTCAGCAGCAGCTCAGGCTGAGTACAGAAACTGAAAGGTATTGAGCTGTAGGTCTAAAAACCAAAGAAGCTTGGCGTATTTCCCATTGTGTGTAAATCAGCTAGAAACACGAGGATGTTAGAGCTCCACATGATTCATTTGGGTTCTGGTAATAAATAGTGTGCAAGCACATGTAGCTGCTGAATTCAATCAAAGCAGAACATACGTATGTTCACTTCCAAACCAAACTTCAAAGGAGAAAACTCAATCTATACAGAAAGGACAACTGATAGACTGTCTACCTGCTTACCTACTCCGCTTACACTATCTCCTCACACATAACCTTTCCTGTTCTCTTTTATCTGTTATTCCATTCCGCTCTACCTCAATACACTCGTTTCCCTTGCTGCATGTCGCTATGAGTATCAGTAGTCTCCTTCATACACACATACATATATATTATATCCCACCTGCACTATGACCTCCCGCACTTCTTGCTCCTGCAGCCTGTGGAAGAAAGGGTGGAACAAAGGCTGGAAGAAGTACGGCAAAATCAACACTTAAGCCTCTTGTGAAGGCCTTGCTGAGCAGACTGCAGATAGCACCACCCCCAATGCAACAGGACCCTTAATTTACAACCTGCTTAAAACCTGCACTCTGCTTTTGGAAAGAACTTGCATTTTTCCTTTCCCCCCCTTTTTCCTTCTTAAAGCACATTGTGGCTGCAAACTTCAGTTAACTGTGGTGTTTACAGTTCTACCCGAGACCACTGCAGGCCCCGGGATCATAGACCCGACCAATGCTGAAACTGAGTATTTCTGGATTCTCTCTCAAAGTTAGTACAAAGGTAATAGGTGCTTATTACTAAGAATTTTGAAGTCCCCATTTGATAAAGTTTACAAAAGAAGTGAGTACAGGATTGGCACAAGGGGACATTTTTACGATTTTCTCAATGTAGGTGGCTTGGTTTGTCCTGGTTACTTTAGACGTGCAAGAAGCAGCTTAGGAAGATGGGAAAGGTTTTTTAATGGGTGACAGAAAACACTTCATCTAGAAACAACGGTAAGTGTATCAGTCAACTATGCTTTGTTCTTTGGATTTACAAAAACAAAACTGAACTCCCTTTCCTCCCCCTATGCCTGGTTTCTGTAAAATGTACAGAATTGGAATTAGCAATATAATTTTAATGTACTTTCTTCTAAGCAAACATTTTTCCCTTGAAAATGGTATTTCATACTCAGAACATCAGTTCTTTCCGCGTTGTTCCCAGAACTCCTACAAGAACACAAATGCCTTGTTTAAAGTATCATTTTCTTCCCTCCTTACTTCAAAGCACACACAGCCCTGTCGAAGGAGGAGGACTCCATGGTTCCATCAAGGCAGCAGAGAGGAAGCATCTAAATCTAAATAAGGCCTTTCATCTGTCAAATAGTGCAAACAGATAGACCCCATACAGCTCATTCTTTAGTCACACGAGACTTGTGCTTTGAGGTTACGCTTTCCCAAACAAGGCGCCAGCTGCACTTCAAGGTAAACACTGTAATCAGATTTACCAGAGAGAGAAGAGGGAAGTATAAGCCTGAACTGCAACATTCAGTTTTCGTGAAGGTCTGTATACTCAAAAGCTTGACTTTGTATCCTTTTTTCTCTCCCCAGTTGTACCAGTGTGAAAGATACTACCTCTTCTATGTCCCTGCCCGGCTGAATTCATAACCCTCTATGAGCGCAGAAGCTATCACTTGTATTGGAGTAGCCTCCACATCAAGATCAAGATCCCACCACACTAAGTTTAGTGCAGAAAACGGAAAGGACTGTAAACATCAGAACATAAACCACCTACAAAGAAAGCCATTGATAAATACAGGTCTAGAACTGGTTTCAACATACCAGCAGGTCAACTCCGCTAAAGTTTATGTGGGCATCTTGTAAACGTCACAGCAAAGAAGTTTTAAATGTCTGTAGGATTAAGTTGGCAATCTAAAGCCCACCATTAGCACCAGTGGTCTACCTCCGCACCATCTTGCGACTATTAAATTAGAGCAGTCCTGACAGAAGTCACCTCCAAAAAGTCTTTTCCATTAAAATACTAGCAAGATTTTATATGATCATTGTTCTCAGTATTAATTGAGAAAAAATATTTTAAGTATCTGAAGCTTTTTTAAAGAATAAAGAAAGTGAATCCATATATGTCAACGCAGGCTTGCAAGTGACAGACTCGGAAATCATGAATGCTGCAAGCCCAGGAATCAGCAGAAGGAAGGGACATTTTGCTTTATGTGGAGCCGCTCTGGGAGTACTGCACTACATTATGACTTTACCCGACATGTTTATGGGCTGCTGGTAAGCGTTTGAGAACAGCCTTGGTCACTAGCAAATCATGCTAATAAGCATAACAAGCAGGATAATTTGAAGAAGCAGAATTTGGGTTTTGTACTAGTTTTTCTTGCTCATAGCAGTGGACCTACCTTGAATAAAACTGGTTAAAACTATTTACTAATTTTTCATAAAAGAATTCCTGAAAGTTCTCTTTCTTATTTACCTTGCTCCAAAAGGAAAAATGTAGTAGCTTTCCTCTTTCATGGGAAAATTAACAGCTCTCCACCTTTGGTACTTTCTTCTGTAATTGTGGAACTAAATAGCATAACAGAGACCTCAATGACACGTTCTTCATCTGAAGCCAGATTTAGAATAGCCTTAAGAGAAAGGCCACGCAAAGACTCATTTTCTAATAAAACCTCTTTCTCTATCTTTGATCCTGGCAAACTCGCTCTGACAGCTACAATAAAGAAGAGGTTACTGCCACAAGCTGACTATTCTGGTCACCTCCTAAAAGTTGGCATCCCAGGAAAAAAAGCAGAAAAAGAGTTCATGGGAACAGCACAAATAAAGGAGTGGACAAAATGCAAATTCAAGGGCAGTAGCATGCCTAGCTACTGCACAGGCATCCCATACAGTTAATGGAATTACACCACAGCAATCTTTCTCAAAGAGGTTTTTAAATCACTCAAAGAAGAAAGTCTCAAGTTTGTCTGCCAAACACCTCGTATTTCACTTATCCTTCCACAGTAGCAAGCACTTCACAGACTAAATGTCCCTTCTTCAAGTTATGAGGTGTAAAACGCTGCTAGACTGATGTATTTAACAAAAATTAAAGCTACATTGAAAAAAAAAAGTGAAAGTTGTTCCTAAAAGGCAGCTATTTGAGCTCGTAAATCCCACCAAAAAAACCCCACCACCTTTGTAATTGTGCACACACATAATGTACCCATACATATTCCTTGCATTCCTAAGTGCCTTCCATTTTTCTTGAACTACTTCCAGCACTTTTGGAAAACAGATTATTTATTCTTAAAGAAAGCATGCCAATTATTCCACGGATGAGCCATGTGAGCAGAGAGCGACTGCTGTAGCAGGTCAATAAGGCACTACAGGAAGGGCAGCATTGCTTTTCTTCCCCTTCAAAGACAAGCACTGCCTTCATTAACAAGTATTGACTGCCCTCTCTAATTACTGCATTCTAGACCTGCCATTTTCACTTGCAGCACAAACCTCTGCTGTCTGCAGATGCCATTTTCCCAGGTTAGATTTACTTATTGATAACACTCTGAAAGGTGGTGGGCAAGTTTGCGGGGTTTTTTTGGTTTTTGGTTTTGGGGGCTTTTTTGTTTATTTGTTTTTAAAAAAACACAGATGATGTGTATTTGTCGGATTTCCAAAAATAGCCACAATACCTAGGAAGGTACTTACCGATACCGTCTTTGAAATTATGTACCCAAGCCTGTTGGTTTGCATGCATAAAGTTAGAAAATACAAATCCAGTATTTAGACTTGTAAATTAGTGAACAGGTTTTCATAAGAGCTCAAACTCAGTACCTCAGAAAAAACAGGCTATTTAGCTGTTACATTTGTACAGAAAATCCTGGCTGTGTAACAAACACTTTCAACCTTGCTCTCACAACTCTCTGATTAACCACACTGAGAAATACTTTTGCTTTCCCTATGCATGATGTAGAAACAGACAATCAATCCTAAATAACTACAGGTGGGAATTTAAAAGGCTATTTTAATTCTAAGTAACACCGTCAGCAGAATAGAACACAGTTTAAAATTTTCTTACCCTTTTTGCCCTTTAATGTTCCTAGGTAAACAAATCCCCAACTACTTTTTCCCTTAAATATCCACCACATTAAATATTTGCCTCAAGGAAAAAAGCTCTACAGAAAATGATGGAACCCATACCATACCCTTACCATTCTGAAGCAGTTTTGCCTAATCACAGTAATTTATTTACTTACCAGTGAAGACATACAAGAGGATTTGTTAAGAATTTATGGATTCATTTCTTCTCCTTAGGTCAAAAGATATTTCTTTCTACACCACGCTGACTTCCTGCTCACATCCTCAACGCCAACACTCGAGGCGGCTGCACAATTTACACGCTGAAGGGCTCGCTGTCTTTCACTTCCTTTTGTGGCTTTCAAGGCCGAAATGATAGGGAGAACTTTTGTTCACCAGAATATTGCACTTTTCAGTTACTTTATGAATATGCTGGTGTTCCAAAGCTTCACTCCTACTGTCTGATACATCCTCTAAGACTATTTTGCTCCTATCTACGGATGCATATGAAGATGGCAAGACCCAACACAAACCTTCCCTTCATTCTTACTGTTGCATTCTGCATGCATAACACATACACCAGAAAGCAGGTACTTAAGCAAACATTAAAAGTCTGTCTGGATGAATGGAAAGCACACTACTGTAGCACTTCACTATTCCTTACAGAGCAATTTGGTTGCCTGCTGAGCATTGCCTGTCATTTCTATAGGAAAGCCTGCGTTGATATCAATAACAAGTGGGATTTTTGTCACCCATACCTGAGGTCCATGTCTTTTAAGACATGTGCTCCTTGCCAGTTTATCTTTAAAACAAGGCATCCACACTGAAAATACTTCTGAGATTGTCATAAATATGCTTCATCTTAAGCCAGTTATTTGGCTGAAGGAAGAAGTCATTTTCATAGGACATCAAGGACACACAAGAGAGCACAGCTTCCAGTAATTTCTTCTCAGTTTCACAAGTATTAAAGAGATTGTATCAAACAGTTTTAGAATAGCCCTGCAACTCAAACGTCTTGTATTCAGTGTATACTAGGTCAATGTTTTGAAGCATGTCTCTTCACCACAATGCTGTCAAAGCAGTCTCAGTATCAGCAGAGCAGTCCAAAAGTGAGAACCAGCTAAATAGTTCCCGTTTCTCTAACTTAATAGTCTGTGGTGTGAAAACACCCTAAAATATACATCAAAACATCACCTTCAATCTTATGCACCATACTCTTTTCAAATGGTTTATATAGCAACATGAAGCTTCAATACTTATTTGTCCAATAAGGTAGAGAGATCAAACCAATAAAACATAGTAGCTGCCTCCTGTTTTTTGAAAGGAAAGGGAGGGCTCCTGATCCTTTAAGGTTTCTTTTGCTTAAAAGACAATGCAGGAGGTAAAACCCATCATACAGACGACGATAAATAAGTCAAAAATATTTTATCAAAGGAAATATTTGCAAGACCTTTGAAGGCTCATGATTTGCTCCCAAGATAAAAATACTTATACAAATGAGAACATTATAAAGGAAACCATGCTGATTGTGAAGAAATAAGTTGTAAAGAGTCTAAATCCTTTCAAAACTGTATTACCTGCTATACAGAACTGCTTGAAAATAAAATCAAAATATAGATATTAGCAACACAGACCCAGTGTCTGATCAAAATCTTGGATAGCTACAATACATTGTTTTGGTTTTTAAAAAATTAAACCATGAAAAATTTTCTGTATGGACTACCAGGACTTCTATTTTAATGAGACCAAAAAATACTGGGTTTCCATTTCACTTGAAAAACACCCCACAGTTCTCATTTAAAATCCCAGAAATCTAAGAGCAGCCAGACAATCTCCAACTGCAGACAAATAGAAGATTACAGTCTTGTGAAACGGTCAGCCCATGGTGCCATTGGTCTCAGATTGCTCCATGTAAGCTTGAGAATTACAGTCACCATTCTGAGGACTACTGCTGATCGCTCAGCCTGGTAATTTACTAAACCCAGGACTGACTTTCCCATTCAGGTCAATGATTTGAAGTGGGCAACGAGATATACTTTGGATAGATGAAGTACAATTTTTACATGGCTTTAGTATAGCGAAACATTTAATTCAAAAGCATAGGTCAGATGTTTTTACTAATTTTGGACATGATCTATAGCACAGGATCCAGTGTTTTGGCCTACAATTTGACAAAACAGTCCTAGGGATCATTTGTTCTTATTTAGATGGAAGCACACTTGACAAGTACATCTGCTTCTTATGTCTAAAAAAAATATAACCATTAACGTGTACATCATTCCTTGTTATGCTGCTTAGTCGTAAGAAGGAGGGACAGGAGAGAAAGTTGCCGAGACAAATTCATTTTGCCAGCCATCAGCAGATTCACAGATGGATTCATAGGATTCACTAAGCTTTCAGAGCAGTCTCTGAAGGCAACTGCAAAGTGCTAAGTTACTTAGAGCCTGGGAAAATGAGAAGGTTGCATTTGCACTTGCTTTTTGTAAGGGCATCTATTACCATGGAAGCAAAACTGAGTTTTAGAAAGGTTTCATTATTCAGCATAAGTAACTCCACTCCAGATATGAAAAGGATAGCGCAGGAATTACAGCAAAAGGAATTCTGACCAGTAAAGGTTAAGGGTCTTTTACCAGCGATAATCATCATTGTCCTTTTCCATAGGCAGTTTATCCTCAATTCCAAATTTTTGCTATTGATCTCCAGCTCCAAGTTAGCCACTCACAAAGCAAGAAATATGCAGGTAAATTGCTCCTATTTCATTCCAGACTTTGAACTAAGGATGGAAAACTAATACGCTAAGATACTGCTAAATGTAACCATTTCATGACCAACCACAGATTAATCTGTGAAAGAGAGATCTTTTGAATGAAGTCTGTGGGAAACAATCCTATTTCGTACCTGGTCGTATTTCTTTCACCTTGAACATAAAAAAAGACCATGCCTAATTAGATATAAATATAGAACTGATAGGGTAGAAATGCCCTTACCTTTCATATCACATGGCCAATTTACTCAGCGCAACCATTTCTATTGAATCACAGCATTAACAGGCACAGAATATTTGCAAATGATTCACAGTTAAACCAAACCTTAGAGAAATTAAACCTGGTTTACTGGCTGTCGGTCAGTATTCAAGAGTTTCAAAGAGTTCAAAAAAGTTCAATGTATGAACATTCATCTTGAATGTAGTTCTTTTCCATGTCAGCCAGTTTTCTGTTTTATTAAAAATGATGCTGAGTGAGGAGCTTCATCTAAACATACATATAAAAGAAGATATAGGGAAGTATGCAAAACAGTTTGATAATAGATATATGGGATGATGAGAGTATGCAGAGACACATGGACCCGTTGTAATGCATTAGCGAGTATGTTCCTCTATACAGTCACAAGCACTCCATATACAAGCAATACTGTTACCAGTTCGCCTTTTTCACTGGGTGCGAAAAGCTCAGAACCTCTAGGGAGCTTCTCCAGCTTTTAAAATGATGCCCCTAGCAACTGCTAAATCAAAAAGCAATCCGTAGGCCAGGCCCGTAATTGCTAGTACAGAGGAAAAAACAGACCAACTTTGCTGAATCAGAGCCAGCTGGAAATACAGCGGTAGCCCCTGACATCGGAGCACAGCACTGCTGCAGTGGTGACAGTGGCCACCCCACCAGCTCCGCTCCAAAGAATGGCAACAAGAGTTGGAAAAACGTGACAGTCCGACGTCTAAAGTTCACCTTCCCCATTGCTGCGTGTGCATAGCTGCTGTGGTGAACATACTGAAGAGAACAAATCAGGCTGCAGCCTTCACGTTCTGGTTCCAGCAAGGAAGCAATTTAGATTGGGGTTTTTTTTATAGTAGTAGAGGCTGCTGAAGAATTCAGTGAGGTGGTGTGGGGAAGGGAACTAAGGTTGTTTTAAATTCAAATATGAAGTCAAAGACATTACTGCGTTGACTGTGCCTGTCTGTTTTGAGCAGGACTCCTACCTGTGTACTGACACTGAGTTAAATACTTACCTGTAAAGATTTCCTACATATTGTTGGATCTCATACAATGTTTTATTGATATTTGTCAATAAAGAGCAATATACAGCTGCTCGTATTTTAAGTTGCCATAGGTACCGCGTACTAATACTGAATTTCCACATTTTCAACATAGCAAGGCACAGTTCTGTCTGTAAACCAAAAAGGTGGAAGTTTTGAAAGATACTGAAGTTAAGCTAATTTATAGTTAAATAATTTTATTTATTAGCTTTATTGTATTAAAATGACCTTAACTGAAGTTGAATAGAATTTGGGTTTAGATTTCACAAATCATATTCTTGTCCTATGTATAGGGTTAGAATATAAAGTTACCTTCATTTTAGCCTCTGAGGAGTTGCAAAACACAGGTATGTTTTTATTTATTTCTTTAATTCAAATACCTAAATTAGAATTAATAGAACATGTACACACCTGCCTTCTATTTAATATCAGGTAAGTGAACCAGACAGGACATGCAGACATTCTCCACAATCCACTACTCAGGAAACAAACATTATGCATCTTTTCAGAAAATTATTTTGCCTGTATATGAAAAAAAACAAAACAACACAACCAAAAAAACCCCAACAAAACTTCCAAGTTAATAGGGAGCAAATAGAAAAAAGTTGGCTTTATTCTTCTTCGGGTGTTTTTGCTAAGGAAAAGTAACCACAGGGAGCGATCAGTTGAAGGAAAAAAAACCAATCAGTCTACAGTCACATCAAGAAAAACCTGTCATTGATTCAATACACTGTGCAAAAAGAATCTTCAGCTTATTTCTTTTACGTTATAATCATTGTAGGAACCACAACAGCAGAATCAAAAAAGGACAGCCTATAGTAGTCTGCTGCTAAATTGAATTCTTCGGAGTGAATTCATTGATAATTTCTTACTGTACCCAGATGGATCTGGATCTCATCATGCTACGTAACATATAAGCAAAATAAGAAATGGTCATTCTGCAGAAGAGATTATCATATTTTGATTATTCATTCCATTTGCTCAGCACAGAAGGAGCTTGTTTTCTTTCTATACCATGCTGAGGAGGCTTGGAAGAACGTGGGAACAGAAGGAGAACCTTGGTGGACAAGGCCCCAGTGCCACATGAGCTGCTTCCTCACATGCCTGTGCCTCGAGACCCTGCGGAAGGCAGCAGCTGTGGCAGACACCATCCTGCAGATCACCTACAGAAAAATCAGCCGGGGAGCACGCTGCCGCTGCACGGCACTGATAAAAGCACGGCTGAAGTGACCATTTGAAAAAAGAAAACCTCAACTTTAGACAACATTTGAGGCCTTGATATATTTCTGGTTTGACTGCTATAGTAATAGAAAATGCAAGTCACCGCTGAGTTATTACAAAGATTTTTAATGAAGATTTCTGACCATGAGAAACTTGCCTATAATCTATTAAATTATCTTACAACATCAGACATGCATTAACTACTAACTTCAACATACAAAATTCACTCAGTTTACATTTCCTATGCAAATTCAATATGGTTGTAAAAGAAAAAACTAGTCTTGTCATCAATAGAAAATTGATGTGTGTTCGGAGAAGGGCAACAAAGCTGGCGAGGGCTCTAGAGAACAAGTCTTAGGGGGAGCGGCTGAGGGAAACAGGGTTGTTTAGTCTGGAAAAAAGGAGGCTGAGAGGAGACCTCATTACTCTCTACAACTACCTGAGACGAGGTTGTAGCGACGTGGGGGCTGGTCTCTTCTCCCAAGTAACAAGGGACAGGACAAGAGGAGGTGGCCTCAAGTTGCGCCAGGGGAGGTTTGATTGGATATTAGGAAACATTTCTTCATGGAAAGGGTTGTCAAGCACTGGAACAGGCTGCCCAGGGAAGTGGTTGAGTCACCATCCCTGGAGGTATTGTGTAGATGTAGTGCTAAGGGACACAGTTTAGTGGCAGACTTGGCAGCGCTAGGTTAACGGTTGGACGTGATGATCTTAAAGGTCTCTTCCAACCATAATGATTCTATTCCAAAGCCAATACTAAAAAACAAGCAACTTCACTGGGTCAGTCTACTGCCTTTGGCCCCTTGCTTACAGCAGCCAGTGTGCTAACAGGGTAGGCAGACAGCATTACTTAAACATACATGAGGGCAGATAATCCTGAAGAACAACCTCAGTGTGTGTAGCCCGTTTCCCTGTTACTCTGCAGGCGTATGGCAGACATGGTTATTTCCAATACAAGACAAAAAGCATTAACTGAAAGCCTCTGAATGAACTGGAGTTAAAAAATCAAGTCAGATGTGGCTAAGAGGCATTGCCCCTGACTTCTGCTTGCTAATATGAAGAACCCCAACTCAGGCTTAATGTCAGGGGGGAAAAAAAATTAAAAAAAAATAAATCACATTATACAACTGAAGGTTTAATACTTGAATGTATTAACCATACCCAAAAGCTTACATTCAAACCATATCCATATCCAACCACATCCTAATGTTTAGGTGTAGTACAGTCTATCAAATTACATTAGGGATTAGACTGGCCCCCTGCTGTTTTTATACACAGGAAATATTTTTAGATTACCTTGGAAGAGCTACCTATACTGCAATACCGGTGACAAAGCCCATGGATTGAGAAATCAGTCCCTTTGCTACAACAATGCAGCACCACAGCTGCCTGAAGCAGCCTGTGCAGTACGAGTGCTGTGAGCTGGCAGACACCTAGCATTAGACACATTCTCCTCAGAGACCTTTAGATTTTCTTATTCAAAATTTTTAGTTCCTTATTTTCTACTTTAGCTTTTGAGGGTGTTCCTTATTTTCCAGGAACTTTTAGGTAATATTTTTGTAGCTTGCCATTACGTTCCAAATGGTTAAACACTGACCCAATGCCGTTTGTAAAAATAATAATAAATTTTTTTTTTTTTTAAAAATCCTTTTTTTCCTACAGTAGTTTCTGTCTGTGGCAAGCCACCTATAACCTTTTGAACAACAAAACCAAAAAAACCCACCCAAAATATGGATATCAGACCTCTTTATTTTACATAACACTGAAGTCTGTCAATTGACCTGCAAGGTCAAGGTTACAGTCTCTCAAATTGACTTCCAATTTGCTAAAAGATTTTAACTCAACTTATTTAAAAAAAAAAAAAAAAAAAAAAATCATGTTTTCCACAACAGGATTAGAAAACAACCAACCCACCCACACTAACAGGAACTACCACACTCCCCAAATAATTAATTATATAATCATAATTTAAACAGCAGATCCTTCAATGGTAGAATGTCCACATATAGAATAAAAGGGGAAGAAAACAGTATACACTCCACACAAAAACATACATGATTTGCTTCTGTTTACTTGAATGTATGTCATTCAAGAGCTTAAGGTAAAAATGGAGGTTCTTCTTCATTAGCACAGGTTTGCCTAGCTTTATTCCATGTGGCTTGTTAGCAGCTGCTGTAAAGCAGTTCAGAAGTTTTCATTTAAAAGTTTAACATGCTTACCAGCATCAGAATTCTCCCGCCTTCTCTCAGTGTAAGCCACACCAATAAAATAAAAAAGGAGAAATCCTTAGGATAAAGAGTCCTTTCAGCACCATGCAGTCAGCTTGCAGTCCTCTGTCCTGACTTGCAGTTACTAAATAGCTTCTGCTTTTCTAACCCCTTGTGTACCATACCTGGATAAAAACCCTTATCAGAAGGCTGATCCTGCTTGTACGCCCTGAGCCACTGCAAACATTGAATTTTAACTTCAAACAACCCTCCCTTCCACACGTTAAAAAAAAAAAAAAAAAATCCAACTGTAGTACTTGAGCTACCTCAGCTCTGCGTATTTCAGTTTCCAGCTCTGCTAGCCTTACCCACATTTAGTGTTGCTTATTATCTCACTGACTATAATAAGCATGCAGTCCTTGTCAATCTTAGCAAGGATGATATATTCTCACTTTTCGTATCTAAAAGGCATTTTTCCTTCCTGAAACTGAAGCTAACATTTGGCAGCAAACAGCTACTTTGTTTGATTTCCTGAGGGAGGAAAAATACTTAGAGAGATTCCTCCATTTCCATCCCAAACTATAGATTCAGGGTGGTGCGTGAGCACAAAGGCAGCCCAAATATTAGTGACATGAAGGACTACCTTTGAATGAACATATGGGAAGCATACAAGGGCAGGAGTGGTTTTTTTCTCTTCTGATACATACTTTCATACTAGCAAACAGAGCTCAGCAGAGCACTGTGGAAAATAGAAGACTACTAAATATATGCACTCCCATAGTCTTCACAGAGCACAAGTCATCTGCTTAGGTCTCTGATCTCCCTCCCTGGGACCAAAGGAAGGAAATAGTGAAAGAACCACCTTTTTTTTTTTTTTCAGCCAGTATTTGGTGTGAGCAATAGCACTCTACACCACAGGGCAGCAGAGGGAAACCGATTTTTTTCTCCTGCAGAAAACTCTCTCTAAAATGTCACTCTAATAGATAATTTCTGTAATTTTTTCCTGATCTGTAGAATATCTTCCAAGCACCTCCAGGCAAAAGGAAACACTTGAAAAGCCTGGCACTGCAAAGGGGCACTTACGACACTTACTGGGCCTGAACAACATAACTTGAGTTTTCATTTGCAGCGCTGTATAGTGACTTCTCTACAAGTGAGGGTTTGGATTCTGTGACTTCACCGAATTTGAGTATTCATTACACTACGCCTAGACACATTAACAGGAAAAGTTACGTTAACCTGCTGTGCCCCAGATCCATTCCCCATGCAGATACTTCAGCAGCATTACCGATGCAGTCTGGCTGGTTTTTTCTGTGTCAGCTTTAAAAACACTTTCCTTTTTTGGAAGGACTATGTTAATATTCTCTCAGGAAACCATAGTGAAAGTCATGAATTTTAGAGAATAAGAGTCTGAATTATTTGTATCAAAGAAATTTTAGAAGACTGTGAAGGCTTTCTGATGTCTCATATAAGAGGATCATGGTCCTGCTCACAGTTGTCAAATACCACATGCTATTTCAGATGAACGCTGAACATGTACGCCTTGACCCCAGCAGAAAAGCAGCGATTAATAAGGGCTTGGCAAATGCCTTTAAACATCACTGCCAAACCCCGTGGGGAAAAAAGTAATCTGACAATTTGAGATGTGCGAGACATCCCTAGAAATACTCTTCAGTTTTCTAAATGATGTAAATATTTAAATCAGCAAATCATAAGACATGCATAGTAAAACTACTTAATCCCTTTTTCATTTAGAACCTATCACCTCCCTATCTCAACATTTTCCCAGTTACATGAGGCACAAAACCCAATTAAGATTAGTTTTAATCAGGAACCACTCTGCCACAACTGCTGAATGGCATTTAGGGAATAACAAAGAGGACACAATATTCACGGTGGCAAGATTCACATGTTACATACCACATTCCAACATCCCAATATTACTCAGATTTTAAAATGGCAAGCCTACTTTTCTGTTGCAGCTCAACTGCATTCACTGAAAACAAACAAAAAACCCCATATAAAACTAGTTAAATACACTGTTAGTATCAGCCACATAAGAAAAGCAGAGATTATACTGTTAAAAGTTAACAGTTGTTAAAACCAGGAAGTAATAATTCTCCCGTTAGGATGAACAGACACTCGTTTGTTTAAGCTCTATAAAAATCCTTGGAAGAGGTAACACACTTGGGTTTTGAAGTTCCTTTAAATTCCTTATTAAGACACACAATGTTAACATTATTCTCATTTCTATGAACAAAAGGCTTTTATATATCCTGTGCACAAGCAGTGAAGTCCTTATACCGAAAATAAATAAGATGAACACTTAGAGGTGCAATTCTCCACACTGATGTCGAACACCAAGGGCAGCCCACGCCAATACTGGCCAGGTCTCTTGCTGGCTATACACAGCAGTTGGGATGGACTTTTTTTCTCCCCTTTTGACTGCATGTCAGGAACGTTATTCTGAAGATATCCTCTATGCTTGATACAGGACAGGGAAAGGATATAAGGAAGTCTAGAAATAGATTACATGCACAACCAATGCCTTCGGTTGCTGTGTTTTCACTTGCTTACACCCTTCCATTCAACCTAACCACAAAAGCCACCGCAGAGCGCTACGGCAATTACCTTCTGCTACCTGACCTAGCTTGGCAGTCTCTAAACAGCATGTTAACAACCAGCTCAGGCATTAGCATGCCCTTCATTTGTAAACCTGGTGAGCATATTTGTCCACTGGATCAGATACAGATTAATAGATTATAAAGAAGACTGTTTAGTGCATTATCATGCATAAATCAAGAATGTGAAGGTAATTACAGAGCAACAGTTGGGTCAGATTACCAGAACTTGATGAACGTCAATTTAAACTTCTGCATTAACCACCACTTTATTTTCTAAAATGGACAATTATTTTTAGTAGTAAATAGATGCAACTTGCTGTCAAATTTAAAGTGCATCTTAATAAAATTCACATAGTTCTATATTTAGAATTAAGCCAAAACACAAATGCTGAATAGTTTTATGCCCTGATAGCAATTCTTATTTTATTGCATATATCACAAAAATCAGGTGTTTTGCAAAGCCTCCCCTAGAATCACATTTTCACCTGAGAATGCTTTTGTTTTAAAGACATAAAAGTCCTCTTTTTTAAGCATTAAGAAATCATAGGCACTCAAAGGGCAAATAAAAAGGATCCCCAAGAACTCTTGAAAACCATCCTCAGGTGCCTATCATAACTTTCTTGAATGCTATAGTACTGCTAGCCCATAGAAGAATAGCTGAAGTACAAAAGGATTTTACCTTCACAGGCAAAATGTAATTTCTTAACAATGGAAGTTAACATCAGACTGAATGAACAGGAATGTACAGTATGCTTGTATTAAGACAGGGACATTTTGGCAAGAGTCAACTGAAAAAAAGGCTAGCAGTATAATTGCATAAAACTGAAAAAAGTTCCAGTTCTATCAGAACCAATTTATTTTTTCTGTATCAGTAACTTTGCTTTGATTCTTAAATCACCAGTTCTGAAGATGAATGTAATTAGCCAGTAACTTTCATTTCCTAATTCAATTACTGATGTTAATACAAATAATGCATATATTATCAGTTAAGAAACTTAAGAAGTGTCACAGACAAGATAGTGAATGGTGGTATGTGAGAGCAAAGAGGAAAAACATTCTGATTACTCATGGCAAGAAGCTGTTGTCAAGCCTGTCTGATACAAGACAAAACACTAAAAAGAAACTTATCTTCAAATATTATTTGCTTTAACAATTTTACAATTCAGGTTATTTGTAGGGATTTTTTTTTTTTAAAGTCTGCTGTAGACCATAACTTTGATTTTTGATTGAATATATCTGTTTCATGGTGGAAAAGAACCTAGGAATCTGAAACAGCTGAAGCAACTGGACGCCTCAGCCTAGTAGGAAGATAAAAGCTACCAATATAGCCCTTAAGTAAAGGAGTAAAAAGTTGCCCAACCCCGGCATACTAGCTGGAGCTTAAAGACTAAACAGCCTCCGCAAGGAACAGAGACTGGTCTGGTCAGGATCCTCAGCCAGAACCAGGAGCAGTGGCAGGGAGCTCTACACTCCTTCCTTCCCTCCCTCTTCTACCTCCAAAAGCCACCAGGTACAGGCAGGAGGGTCTGCTCTCAAGTTTTCCAGATCAAGGCCTCTCGCGCTTTACAGAAATAGAAGGTATGTCCAAAGATGTTATCAGAAACCTCTGTATTGATTTTTTCCTTCAAGTCCTGCAAGGTCCTCAAAGAGATCACACAGAAGTGCCATCAAGAATCCAGCTGGTCCAGAGAAAGCACATGGCACAAAACCAGGGCCCAGGACAGCCGCCCACAGCGGGGCCACCAGCAGCCCTGCCACCGCAGGACTAGCACTCAGGGGCAGCTCCAACCCCACGGGTTTCAACTATGTGGGAGCCGGACAGAGTTACAACGTAATTATACAGCTACAAGGCTGAGTGCCCTTACAGTAGCTAAAGTCCGTGCCGTGAGGACTCTGTCAGAATGGCGACCAACAGAACCAAAAGCCTAGCTTGGAAACATCATGCTCAACTAATAAAAAGCCAAATCTTTAAGGCGGCCAGAAGAAATCCAGCCGCTAAATCAGTCAGAATTATTTTTAATCCTGGTCACCGGCATCTCTTGCTGATCCTCATCTACATCTGGGTACACCAGCATGTATTTGAGAGGGAGGGCAAGTGCCTGCAGTTACTCATGAGGGGAAGGCGAGACATGTAAATCAGCTGCATTATCATCTCTGCTGCAAGACAACATTTGTTCAGAAGTCAGGAATAAATCACAGGATTTCACATTGCATATTACAGTTCCACCACGCTTTTCCTTCTTTCCAGGCTATTTAACATATTTTACATTAACATCTGTGACACGCTTAGCATTAATAGTTAGTAACTAGCACTATTTCATTGCTCTGCCCTACCTTCAACTCCATGTCTTCTGCCTCCAATTTTAATCCATTTTATGCTCCATTTTCCTGAGTTTCAGTGTAATCAGAGACGTCAAATTGCTCTGAAACTCATTAAAAATACATTTCTTTACATGTCTGGCTTTGAAGACTACTGTAGCAGTTTAGTTTTTCTCCTCTTCTGCTTTTACTCGTTTCTCCGTATCTTCTGATACCACCTCACTGTTGTGTATTTGTGTGCTGGGACCACATCTCTGATTTTTACTTGGTTCGTCAACATTTCAACAAAGCCCCATCCTTCCTTCCCTTTAATCCCTTTTCTTCCTCTTAATTTCAAAAGTCGTTTCTTCTGCTAAAGCCATCTCTCTTAAAATGCCTCTTCCAAGGCATTTTAGAAACCATTAAAAATTTATCTTTCGATTTCCTCCTTTTACTTGTTTGAGTTATTGACAAAACTACCGCTCTGGGGATACCCTCTCTAAACAGAATTCTCTCTCCCCTTGTCAGATGTACAGGAGTTTGTTGATCCATTTTACCTGAATATATCGAGCTGTCCAGAGCTACACATTTGATTGAAATGTTTTGAGCATCAGCCGCCAGAGGCAAAGTTTATTCATAGATTTAACATGATGGAAGGGATCATTCTGATCATCTAAGCATAACTATTCATCCTGGATTGCCTTATATTCAGGAGAGCTATTATATACAGTATCCCATACTGGAACAGAAAGCCATTTTTTCCCCCTCATAGAAAAAGGAGTCTCAGCTAGAAGATTTGATTAAAATATTGAATTGACAATAACTTTTTGAAGAAAATCTACCCAGCATTAATGGAATTAGAGGCAAAAACCCACAAGTACCTTATTTTAAAATTTGCTTGCTTCGTATTTTTCCTTTCCTGCTGACAAATCCTTCCTTCATCCTGGGAAGATACTTTGTCTCATAAGCAAATGCATAATGCTGTTTTAAGACACAACACTGCAAAACAGAGCAGTTGGAATGCTTTATCGCAGATCACACTGTACCCAAGACATACTGACAAACAATCAAATACTGCCCAGCTATGAATGGGATTCTGACTGAAATGCTGGGAGATGAGATAGTCCCTCACCATGACTTAAGAAGTGGGTGAAAAGTCTGACAACTGCAATTTTAAGCAGCACAGGTATTGACAGACGGGAGACAAAATAATAGCCAAGGCCAAATCATTACTTTTTTTTGTATGAACAGTGTTTTACTGGTCACCCAAAAGTAACACATTCCTCAAGCAAGCTCTCCTTTTCCAATCCAAAAAATCTCCCAACTGTATTTAATCATTTATCTGCAAAAGCAACCTGCTCCTGTAATTTTGTACAACAAACTAATTTGCATGGTGTGTGCAAGCTATTACTTTCCCAATTTCAACTACATCTAAAAGCACTTCAGCAATGGCATTTACTAGCACCTCCACAGTTTTTCCCCTCTCACAGTACATTCTGAAGAAGCCTCTCCAGCAAAGAGCAGGCTTATTTTATTTTCAGCAAATTCATATCAAATTGTAACTCTTCTTTGAAACCCTTTGTGTGTTGTTATAACGAGTCAAGCGGTTGTGGATACAAATTCTAATTTATTTAAGGAAATCACCATCCTGACCACCAGGAAGACAGTACTACAAGACCAACAACCAATTATTGGGTAAAGTAGACATTGTTTGGGAAGGGCTGAACAGCTTCGCCAAACCAACCCAAGATACACATGTAAGTGACTTTCCTGGATAGTCTATGAACCAAACACTACACTTACTGGCTTTAAAGGGATTGTTTTGATCCTAAATATTTAGAGGAGAAGCAGGGGAAGAAAGGAATAACAAAATAGTAAAATTAAATTCAGGAAGCTAAGTTCCAACTCCTGGCACTTTTACACAACACATTTGGTTCAGTAGGAGGCACATGGGATTAATTTGGCCCACAGAAACAGTAAGCTCTCTAGTAACAGACAGGAACACACATTTTCATGCAAGTTCTGCATAAAGCAATTTTTTATACTTTACTTTCCCTCATTTTTGAAGGGAGAAGAATATTTAGAAGCAATTTCCTATATGCTCAACTTCCTCTCCCAGTATTTTCAAGTATCAGCGCTCCTTGGTAAATCTCAACTTCAGAAAATTTTCATAAACCCTGCATTCATCAGAAGAGCGTGCAAGGTAACTAGGTCTCTTTCATGGTGTTCTCTAATGCATCTAGAGATTCCAATCACTGCTTAGATTAGCCCTAATGATCATATAGGTTTTCCCTGAACACACTGTACAGCAATCAGATTTTCAATCACCGCAGACCAGTCAACACAATGCAGCGAGTAACACAAAGCCAGGAGCAAGGAGAATGATAGCCCAAAGTTCATTATTTTATTTGCAAAACAAACACAACAATGAAAAACTATCAGGCAAGGCATAATTGTTGTTCAAGATTTTAATGAATGAACTCCTGAACAATAAAGACATTTTTCGTAGACTACAGCAGCATGCTATTAGAGTCTCATTTAGTTATCTCCCACTGCAAGATAGAAACCCAAAAGACTACTGAAATTTTGCTAACATAATCCCGTAAAATCATATCCATTTAACAGGCAGAGATACAACAGTAGCAGCAGGAAACTATTTTTTTCCTGTCAGTGTTTGCAGACACCTTGCTGCAGTGAGTGCTGTCCTGAATGCAAATTACCTTAGTTCCGTAAGAGGCACACTGCAATGTCTGAGACTGCCAATATACAGTACAATGCCAGCAGACATATATTTAGGAAAAAAGGAACAGAAGAGAACAGTCCAGAAAGGGTGTACATTTGCACTTAAGCGAACAAAGCCAAGGAACCAGTGCAAGATTTGAACTGCACAAAAAGTTAACCTAGTCTATGTGCAGCAAGGACAGAGGCTGACTGTACTGATAGCTGGAAGCAGCTATTTCTTGCTATGAAAGCAAATTACTGTGTCCTTGTGTTCAGAGCTATGTCTTCCCTACACAGCTAAATCAAGTCAACTAAGTGGAGATACAGCCTTCTAGGATAGCTTAATCCGATGCAGAATCGAAGTACTGCCATGCTCACGCTTTGCAGAGCTCTTGGTGCTGAAGAAGCAAGCACTAGCTTGTACCTGCTTCTGGGCAGATTTTGAGTTAACATGCATACATGCATTTGAAGTAAGGATTTGTTCCAGTTAGTATCAACTCTGAATTCTAATTTAGCAGAAAAAAGACACCAAATCCACATTAGTTATTCCCTTCAAAAACAGATTATTAATCATGCTACTCTGATGAATCCTTTTCTCTAAACTGTCTCCAGGTATCAGCCTTGACATTTTCCAGCCATTTCAAAGTATCTCCAAAGATTCAAGTACTCTTTTGTCCAAACCTTTAAATTAATGTCAGCTTCTAATAGGAAGTAATTTTTCTTTGTCCTGTAGGTAGTTAAACACACCAAGCTTTTTCAAACTGAAATATTAACAAAATTCAACTGCAATTTTGCACATGAAAATGAACCTGAATGTCTTGGACTATAGTATGTTGAAGAGGAGACATTCTTCTGTTAGAAGTCAGACACTTAGATTGCAATGCACAACAAAAGTCTGATGCTGTAATGGAAAACTTAAGTAGCCCACTTCAGCATTAGAAATTTTTCAAACACCGCCAAGAATGGAAATACTTCTAGATCATCTGTCTCTCAGCATAGAAAACCTGTGATACTTCTTCAGGCCAATGTCAAAGGCTCTGAGGAAATTATTGAGTGTATAGGAGTTATAATAGGTCTTATTAAGTCTTCTCAGTAATTAACACACAATTTACTAGTGTGAGAAAAATTCTGATATGCCTGCCATATACATAATACAGATTTTTTTCTAATGCGTTTATAAGCAAATATAGCTCATGTAATACAGCTAGTTTCTCCAGTTGCTTTCCAGATACAGATCTGATACAATTGCCAGAGTCCTGTCCCCAGGCAGTAATGTAAGTAAGTAGCGTATTTCACACCACTTGCCAGACACAAGGATTGGAGATGTGGGGGCTACACTAAATCCTCCTTCCCCCCTAAGGTTTTCAAGCAGGTCAAAAGCATAATCCTGCATTAGAAAAACCCTTTAAAATCCAGTTAGCATTCTGCAAAACAGAAAAGTGTGAACACACAAATTCTTTTTTTTTTTTTGACAGGGAAAAGAACACGCCCAGCTTTATGTTGCACCTGGGGATTAAAGTTTATACTTGCAGAATCAAGGCAGTCTGATCAGCTTTTATCAGCAACAGAAGCAAGCGCAGCAGCATTCTGACTACAAAGAACACAGAGGGAGGCTATGAAGCTGCAGCACATGCCACAGTGGCGACTGCCAACAGGAGGAGCAGATAGGGAGCCAAAGTCCCACTAAGAAAAAAGAAATTGTTTATATACACAAGGTTTCTTCACCTCAGTTTCTAGGAGAAATGGATTATGAATGAAAAAAGGATTTATGTACCTACATGAGAAAAGCTAAAAATCATCACCGAGTCTCCCTTTTATTTCCTGCATCTTTGGGATTCATTTCCTTAATTTCGTGACTTTTTCACATTGCAATCATATTTAGCAATCACGATACAAGAAGGTACTATGAAGTTGGATATTTCAGTGCAGGGACGTTTGATAAGCAGTGTGTTGCTCTTGTCATAGCCCTCACAACCCTCCTGACATCCAAAAGGCACAAGAAGAATACTCACGCTGAAAAGCTACGCATTGCACATACATTTAGTAAATAAAAGTCAGCCGGTAGAGTCGGCGTGTGCACAGATGAAAAGAGCAACAATAAAAGATTGTAGGTGAGTATGAAACTGTTACTCAGGAGTCTAAGGTAACAGTGAGCAACTGCAGAAGCCTAATGAAACTGATGTAGAAGCTAACAGAAAACATGGGTCCCTGCTGTAATCATACCTCTATTAGAGGAGAATGAAATCCATTAAGTCTACATACTACAAATACAGCTGCCAATTCCTCTTTCCCGCTGTAAACATGCAAGTAAAGCCTTGGAAAAAAAATCCCACCACTAATAAAAAATTGTGGGTTCGTGCACATATCCGCTACGCGTTAAAGCTAAAATAAAGCACACTACAAACAGCATGGCAATAGTCTGTTCTTATCTATGCATAGTCATTGTTAAATTAAGCAGGCCTCTTGCCCAGGAATTCATGAAAAGACAATCTCCAAGCAAAACGTCCCGTCCTTATATTTGACATCGTGTTGTTCCCAACAATATAACAAGTGCATGTCGGAGATTTCAAGCTTTATTTCGTCAGCTTTGTCCTTCCACATCCATAAACCCAAGCTGCTGCGACACCACAAGCATGAGCACAGTATGTCACACCTGCTGTCACATCACAGGATCGCAGGGTTTAGACAGATGAACGGGTGTGCGCATTAGCCCGGTCATAAGCCACAACTTTCTGAAGTTTTGATTTTATGATAGCTTATTTTTACAGCATGGCCTGGGTAATACAGATAGCCCAAGCTGACCTCCCCTTTTAACAGTACTGCATTAACGTCGTAGCAGCCGCCTTCTGAAGCGTAACATGTCAAACAAGTCTAGCACAGGTGTGTTGCTGAAGGGGGCAATCAAAGAGGCATCGGGGAGGGGAAGGCGGGAGCCACGGGTCTGTCAGAGGGGGGAGACTGATTTTCCGCCAGCCTAAGGGCTGTTAAAAGCACGACTTGGGAACATTTCGTGCCGAGATGGGGGCTGAGGGTATGAGCTGAGCTGCGGCCGCCCCCGGCTCCGAGGGCCGGGCGGGCTCCCCCCACCTCAGCTCAGCCCCCCACCCCCCGAGAAGCGGCTTTGAGGCCACTCGTGCAAGCCCTCGTCTTCACCGCACAGGCACGCACGGCAAAAGTTTCCTTAAACGAGCCTCCTCCTTGGCTTTGACGAGGAAACGCAAACTTTTATTTACACTAAAACGCCCGCTGCCAGGCGATCAGCCTCCCGTGGGAGCTCGCCGCAGGACTCGGCCCACGCCGAACCCCCACGGCAAAGCGACCCGGGGCAGGACAGCGCTGCCGCCTTCCCCGCTCCCCCCGGGGCGGGGCGGGCCGGCCCCCCCCCGGGTTCCCCCCGGGTTCCCCCCGGCGGGGGGAGGCGGCTGCCGCACGCCCCCGCAGCGCTGCGCTGCCGGCGGGGCCGGAGGAACCGTTAGGGCCGTTACCTGCGGGCGTCCTGCGGGCGGCCGCCGCCGGCGGGGGCCCGGCGGGGCAGGTGGGCGCTGCTCCGTTAGAGACGGCGACGGCGGCGGGGCTGGATTTCCTGCGGATGGCCGCCCGCCTGAAGCGTGCGCCCTCGGCTGCGCTCATCCTCGGGGCGGGGGAGAGACGGAGAGAGGCAGAGTGAGGGAAAAGCCGCGGGGTCCTCAGCGCCCCTCCCGCCCCGGAGGCGGCCGGGCCGGCGTAGCCCCGAGGGCAGCGCCTTCTTCCCCTCCCCGCCCGCCTTGCGCCGGCCCCTCACCTGCCCGCCGCTCCCCGCCCCTTCCCTCTCCCGCCAGCACCTGGCCGGGCGCCTCCGCCCGCCGCCCTGCCCGGCGGTACCTGCCCAGCGGATGCTGGCCCCGGGCGCGGCCCGCCGCCGACATGGCGAGCCCCAGCCCTCCGCCTCCCGTCCCGTCCCGTCCCGGGGCTGCGCGGTAACTTCCCCGAGCCGGGTGCCCGCGGCCCAAGTTCCCCCGGCGGCCGGTGCAGGGAAGTGGGTGCCGCGGGCGCCGCACCTGCTCTGCTTCCTGCCAGCCCGTGCTGAGCTTCCTCGGCCCCCGGGCCTGGGCCTGGCCCTGCCGGGACCCGTGGCTGACCCCGCCACGCACAGCCCCACCGTGCTCGTCTGCTGCCTCCTCTCACCTCCGAAATGCCTTCCCTGGAAGGGCAGGCCCGGTTCCTGTAGGGTTTATCAGTGTACGTAAACGAAGTTGGCCGTAATGCAGTCGTCCTACCCCCCGCCCTCCAACGAGAAAATTGCCGAAGACATCTGAGTCCTAGCACTTAAAAGTGAGGTTTGATGCCAGGGATGGAGCTGCAATACTTGCATCGATAATTATTCCAGCTAAAACAGTTCATTCAGGCCAAAGCAATTGCCTCTCTGAATTTTAATTAATGTTAACCGAGAAAGGCAATCAGAAGACTATGCTGCTGTGAGATTAGGTTCATTAATATAGCAACAGTGTCTGAAAGCACCTGTTTACCTGCTTAACTGGGACATGATGTTTGGAGGCAGAACTTCTCCACCTGTGCCACCATGCGAGTGGCTAACAGCACTCTGTGGTACGCAGGGCGAGAGCTTTTGAGTCTGTCAGGGAGCTTGATGTAGTGCAGTTAGAGGCAAACCGGTTGCAAAGTGGTCCTCCCATAACACGGGGATTTCCTGGCATTTGGAAGTCCCAAGTTTTAGGGCTTCTTTAAAAGATGGCCTCCTGTTTCATAAATGCTGCCTCATTTGCCATCAGCAAAACTTGGAGTATTTCCTCACGAAAGAGAGGGATTATGTCAGCAGCACTCCAGGGATGTTCTCCCTTTGGCGATGGTCCAACACAACCTTTAGTTACCAGGAAGCCCATGAAGTGCTGGAGCCTGGAAGAATATTCTGGGGAATATTCTCTGCACCTGCCCTGCTCTTACATCTTTTTTTGGTCACTGTCAGAGATGGGAAGTGGGCAAGAGAGACCTTTCGTTTGACCCATACAGCCACTCTTATGCTCTTACATCTTCAGCGATAGGACTGCTCAGGCAAGCTGCCGACTTTGCAACTTCCCTGTCTCCCAAGGCATGAGGTTACCTTTCGTCAGCACCCGCAGTCATGCATGCAACATGGCCACATCTGCATGGGGGAATCATGTAATGGGGCTTCACCTTCCTCCAGAGTCCTGTGCTACGGTGTGAGGCTCCTGCTGAGTCCTTTCCAGTGGGCTTCCTTGGCAAGCAGAACCCGATGGTAACACACTTTCTCCCGATCTCAGAGGACTGCCTGTGTGAGGCACCAGCCGTGTCTGACCCACGGGAGGCACGGCAGCAGAGAGAGGCCATGGTCGTGCTACCCATACCCACGTGCTGCAGCAAAGGATCATGAGGTGGAAGTCGAATGAGCGGGTCTTCTGCTTTCAATATTAGAGAGCAGGCCGGCAATGAGCACAGGGCGAACCGGTGTAGCTGGGACATCTGCCACCACGTGCCAAGGATCTCACTCTTCTGGTCTCTTTGTGAAATAGTTCTCTTCAGGAAGAGGGTTGACATCTTACAGCCACACCTTTCATTTCACACTAAAAATGAGGCAGTCAGGTCACCTCCTAGATTTTATTTGTGTGCTGGCAACTGCAAACAGAGGGTTTTACTTTTGCAAACATACAAAAAAAAAGGAGTGACTCAGAGGTAAAAGACTGATTTATTTCCTGACTTCATTCACCTGACCTGGGCTGGGCATATGGAGGTGAATATACTTACGTTATGAAGAGCACTAGTACCTGCTGACTTTATTGCAAGGGGCTAGAGATTCTTGTAAACTTTAGCTGAGTACAGTTCGTGGATGTGTAGGAAAGATCAATCATTAACTCATTCAGATAAACAACTTCTTCCAGAACACCAGTGCGCATTTAAATCTTCCTCCGGACTCAGACCAATTCTAGTACTGGGTAATCTTTAGTATTACCAATTTAAACAAGGAGAGAGCAAGAGAGGCAGAGAACCTCTCATTAATAATTCTCAAAGCACTTCACCAAGGAGGAAGTACCAGCCTCTCTTGACAGAAGAGGAAAATGAGGTATTACAGGAGGTGATTTGTTCAAAGTTGTCCAAGATGTCAATACAGTTGTAAAATACAAAAAGTTAGCTTATGGGAATGAAAGGAAGATTGAAAATAGAAGAGCTTTCTCTGTTTCTCTTGTAGGTCATACCTGAACTGAGATTAACCCAAATATTAACCGATTGCTCAACGGCCAATCTTTAGCCAGGCATAATTATCACTTATTATTGAACTTTGTACTTGCTTCTTTAAACATAGAGCTCTTCTCCTAGAAGGAAAATAGCTAAGGAAGCAAGGGCAAATGCACACACCCCACAAATCCCAACCAAATGGTAGGTACTATGTTAATTTTGTTTTCTGTGATGTTATCTGTGAGTGGTAACTTATTACAATGTCACTCTGGAAAAAAAAGGTCACCTCAGAAAAGAGAATTGTGACCACTCTGTGGCATCAGGAGAGTGGTCACAAAAGCTCATTTTCTTGAGAAAATCCTCCTGAAGCACACTGATGTATTTAAAGCAGTGAGGTGACAGCCTGTGTTAGAAGAAATTCACGCAGTCAGTAAATTCATGGTAGAGCATTTGTATGCTGCAGTGCGGTACGGGCTTCTCATAGTAGCTTATTGTCTCTTTTCTTTTCAGTAAGTTACAGCACAGACCTGGAGCAGCTGGTTCAAGCTGGCTCTGAACGGCTGTGCACCAGCAACAGGTCCGTTCTGCCTGCTTTAACAGGGCAATAACCGTCCGCCCCTTCTGGCATGCCCTTCCTCCTTTTTTATACACTGCTCTCAATCTCTCTTGTTCTTCATCTCCAGGGAGAGACAGAGAGTCTTTTGGCAATGTCAGCAAGAGGTAAAACACATTTTTTAAGTGTAAAAAGTCATTCTGAGATAGATACTATCTTGGAAAACTTCACCCTAAATGATTAAAAATTTAGTGTAATAACTGGAGATGGGATCCGAGAACAGAAAATATTGAATAATCTTAAACATAGACAGTGCTGCCAATTCTGCTTAAAATATATGAAGGTCAGAAAATGACACTAGTTGAATAAAAGCTTTGCAGCATACCTCCCACCCTAGGCAACGTGGGAAGACTTACGTACCCCTCTGTTGTATGGTAACTGAGGCAAGCAGTAAGCCACAGCTAACTCGTTCAAGTGTGGGCACTAGCTGGGCCATCTGGCTCCAAAACTTTCTGTGGGGGTGGTGAGAAATGCAGTGGTGGAGTCTTGATTTAATTATACCTATTTGCATGCGGGAGGAACAACAGGAACACTATGGAAGCACACAGAGGTGTAGAAGGACGGCAAGGACAGCTGGCAAGGTTTAGCCTCAAGAAAAAGTTGAAACCGCTTTTGGCATGTGAAAGGCTTGCAAGCACTCATCTCATGCTGCTGGAGCCCCGAAGCATTCAAGAAAACAGGACTTTATAGGCAATCTTTGTTTAGTCTGTGAGAAAACAAGTGCTTCACTTTGTATGTAAACCATTGTTCCTCCAGTAAACCTCTTTGTATTAACCTTTTCTTCTCCTAATGGAAACAACCTTTGGAAGACTTGATTTTGACTAACTCCTTGAGTGAGACTGTTTCTCTTGTTGCCTCTGGTCAAGTTTCTTTATTTCTGCTGGAGCTTAACTTTATTTTCTTCTCAGCTACACAATAAATCTGTTCCTGGATTCAGTTTATGGCCTCTAGATTTGGTTTCTCTGAGTACCACCTTGTGCTGTACCCCACAGTAAATCTGTGTAGTAACATATTTTTAGAGCATTAATGTACAGGACCCTGAGAAAGAAGATGCATGAACTCATCACCTAACAAAAATACATGTGTAATGTTTCTAAACATTACAAACATTAGCATCTTTAGAGCTACTTTGGACAATACCTTCTCTGAGATCTGACAGAAATATGCCATTCTGTGTTAGACACAAAACTCCAAATAAAAACTAAAATTAAAATGCAGCTTGTAATATAGAAAATCCATACTTAAATACATAGCTAACCAACCCAAGTCCTGCCTAAGTTAGACTACAGCTCATCACACATTTTGAATCTTTGTTGAACTGCATATTGTATAACCCACAAACCAGTTCCGCCAGCAGGGAAGTATAATGAAGAACAAGAACCGATATAGCAAAAGATAGAGTAGGGTACTAATTAGAGAAGAATCTCACTCATCTTAGGCCCTCGTGCACATTCCAGATGAAAAGTCTCTTCCAATGGCAGCAGCAGTTACAACGCACAAAGCAACTGCAGTGTGTGCAACAGAGATACACAGACTAAGCAAGCAAACGCGAGGCAGATACTTAACCTCGGTTAAATCAGCAGGCAAACACAGAATCCAGCATTCAAAGGCATAATGTTACTTTCAGCCTGAGGCTGCAGACTCTGGCTTCTTAGCCTGGGGAGTGGCTTAGAAAGATGACAGGGACTCAAGCCTGATGCGTGTTCCCTGTGCAGCACCCAATGCATGTGTCAGAACAGGGTGTGGACCCTGAATTTATAGCATTAGACTGGCTTACATGAAAAAATGCACCCAGCTTTTTTGTTACTTACTCCCCATTGAAAAGTCTAGAACTCACCGTATCTTAGAAATGGCTTTACTTCCCCATGAGAAGGAGCTGCAGGGTCAACAGCATGAATTATGAGTCAAACATCAAAAGTAACCCGTGACAAGCACTCCATGGGGGTTAGACAAATCCTCAGTATTAACTGCTGGAACAAAAAAGGAGGGGTACGTAGTCCTTAGAAGAAAATCCATTATAGTTTCTTTTCACCCAGACAGTGCTTCTAATGTAGATCTTTGCTCTGTCTTGCTTGACTGTATAAGAGGGAACATTGTTGTGCTTAATCTGTTTCCCCTTGTTGTCATTTTGGGCCCTATCAAAGGTAGTTATGGGGACTACCCAGCAGCAGGTTTTGTTTACTTCCAGCCACTGTAATAATGAATCTTATTTATACCCCCTAGAGCCAGGGCTTCTTTCTCTACCACGCAGATCACAGAATCACAGAATCACAGAATGGTAGGCATTGGAAGGGACCTTCGGAGATCATCTAGTCCAACTCCCCTGCCAAAGTGGGATCCCCTAGAACAGGTTGGACAGGAATGCATCCAGGCAGGTTTTCAATATCTCCAGAGAAGGAAGCTCCACAACCTCTCTGGGCAGCCTGTTCCAGTGCTCTGTCACCCTCAAAAAGGTTTTTCCTTATGTTCAGATGGAATTTCCTGTGTTCCAGTTCATGCCCATTGCCCCTTGTCCTGTCGCTGGGCACTGCTGAAAAGAGTCTGGCCCCATCCTCTTAACACCTGCTCTTTAGATATTTATAAGCATTGATGAGATCCCCTCTCAGTGAATGCTAACATGTTGCTCTGCAAGAACAGTACTATGATAATCAAAGGAAGAAACATTCCTGCTACGTACCACCTCGATGTTTTTTTTGTCTTCCCCCTTTTTTGCGGCACAGAAGCATTTTGTCTATTGCAAGTAAATTCTTGGAATTTGTTGAAATCATGTTGAGATAAAGCTATCACACATATCCCTTAGTTTTACTGAAGGATTGCTGCTTAGAAGGAGTAATTGCTATTTCATCAGTTTTGTTAGATAAGTCTTGCAGAATAGCATTCATTTAATGAAGACATTGCTTTTGGAAGTCAGAATATTCTTCATTATCACCACCAAACATTAATGAAATACGTTTCCCACTATTCAATTTATGTTAGACATTTAGATACCATTAGCAACAATGCTTTAGCTTTGATTTGGATTAACTACAGGTGAAAACAAACTTCCATAAAGTCGTGTTAGTAAAAAGAAGACAGAAAGCAAGCTGTGTTTGAGAAAATGTTCTACTCTCCTCCTGTTTCTTCTTTCCTTCTGCAGTGACAGCCAACAGCCGCTCTGAAAAAAAGCTAAAGAAACCATGGTCTAAGCTCCCCATCTGAGACATCTTAGTGGGGTCCGATTCCCAGGGCAGGAGTGACAACTTTTTTAGGTGCACCCCACATCCAAAATCAATAGTCTCTCTAGCTTTTTGCCAGATCAAGTTAAATTCACTGTTGAAAATTGTTTAAATTAGGCAAAGCTGCTCCTGGTATGGCCCACATGTTCACTGTGGTCTGGCACGAAAATAAGTGCCAGTGACATCGTTGGTGTGCTTTTCCAAGGAGTGACTGGGGAGCTGACGGTGGGCTGTGCTAATCGGCTGATGGTGGTGGCCCCAGCTCCTAGCCACCATCTCTTCTGGGCCCTGCAGCTTCTCCCTTTTCTCAGAGGGGCCCATGCCTGGTGAGGTGATGGGACAGTTGGTAGTGACTCCTGGGGAAAAGATGACCGGTTGTGTGGAAGGAGCTGGCGGCTGCTGTGAGCCATTCCTCTGGCGTGCTCCCTACGCACAAGCTCCAGGAAAGGCTGCAGCAGGGAGCAGGGCCTCTGTCCACATGGAAACGTGTGACCATGAAACAAAGTGATCTTTGCAGTTATTCCCAATGCCAAGCCTGAGCTCTGCTCTCTTTCTGCAGTGCTATGATGTATAGGATCATACTTTGTTTCAAGAGCCATGTACTGCTAAGGTGCTGTATACATTCAATATTAACCATTGTGTCTCTATGAATCCTTACCTAAACAGTAAGGCAAAATGTTTTGGTTCTCTCCTTAACAAATCAACACCTGGAGAGCAATTGGCTGATAAAACATGTTGTGAAAAGAAAGGCGTAATTATTACTTCCAGCTCTGGAAGAGAATATACTAGTCCCAATATTGCAATACTCCCTTAACTTTGTTTCTTTTCCTTACTGTAAAAAACAAGCTGTCAGGTACTTAAGATTTCTCCTAATGAGGCATATGGTACATGCACAGGGGTTTCAGCATGCGTCTCAATAATTTATAGTGACTTTAAACACAGAGACTTCAAAGCTGTTACTGCATTTGCAGACTCATCTAAGTTAGCTTCATCCACCCTTGTTTTCCTTCATTCTGTTCTGCATTCCACAGACTCCCTTGGATCTTTTGGGGCTGAAATGTGATTATTTGGAGCAAAGGCTGTGAAAAGGCTATAAATGCTGCTCCTGTTCCACTCTCTTGTATCCTGAATCTCAAAAATAGCATTCCATTCATATTTATAATTTTTAAAATGTATTTTTACCTCCAGAGATCTAACATTGTCTAATTTTGGAACTCATTACGTCAAGCAAGCTTTACAGTATACATCCGAGGCTTTATGCACTGCAAATGGCTGTAACTTTACCATACTGAAATGTGCCATGCTTTTATATTCAAGCATAAATAGCACTAAGCATAACTGCATAGACGAGGGGTCTGAAACTTCAGAAACTCCAGAATCTTAATTTTGTCCCTGTCACAGATTTATATTCATGATTTTGAACACAGTCTTTAAAAGAATGCAGTCACTTTAAAGGAAATCCAAGTTCTCTACCAAAAAAAGAACATCTATATTTTACTGAGCTAACATTGTTGGGGGAATAAAAGTTTTCCCATGTTTAGGCAGTGTTTTCATCTTGGGCCTAGTGAGTCAAATTGCTTTTTTGGTTTATGGGCCTGGCAGACACTCAGAAGGAGGGCATAGGTCTAAGGAAATTAAAACCAGAAAGTGGATGTTAAACCTCTGCTATTTATAGTGAGGATCTATTAGCACTGCAGAAACAGGGAACAAGCTCTGAACCGACTCAAGCACTCGAGCAATGCAGGTTGTGGAGCGGGGTGTGTACCACATGGACTAAATAACTCACCTTGGTGAGAACACTGGGCTACCGCATCTAAAACCACGTTGGTGTTCCAGTGTGTGCAGCGTGGATGTACGTGGAGAGGTGAAGGGTTACATGTAAAGAAACTTGGCTCACTTTGTTGAGTGTTGATGTTTTCCCATCATACAGTCTCAATTTGTCTATCTGTAGGTGAGAGATAACAGTACCCATTTTGCAAAGATGTTTCGGGAATGAATTAATATGCATAGAGCACTCTGAAGATAAAAAGAGCTACTTTGCATTTGGCTTAGATAACAAAAACCTTTGAAAGCAGTGGTGGCTTCACAGTGGCATTTTCTTTTTAAGTAACGTAGGACTTTGAGATTGCTGGTATTTGTATGCAGTGCGTTTATATAAGTTCTAATTTTACATTTTGCATGGCTGAAGTTGAATCACAAGCTGGTCATGAAAGCACTCATCAGTCACATCTTCAAATTGCACGAGATACTCCATGTTATGCCCCCAGTTGTGTCTGCTCCACACAGGTGAATGCCCAACATCCAGATGTAGCCCACTAAAGTCTGTGGAGCTTTGCTCCAACCCAGGGATCTCTTTAAATTAAATTTCAAAGGAACAAACTGAATGGCAGGTCTATTAACTCGGGTCAAAGCAAGTTTCCCAACCAACTGTGAATGACATGGGTCAAACCCCACCTGATTCTAAAGCAACTTGCCTGGTCTAGGGCCTGATGGTAGCAACTGTATAGCCACGAAGGACAGCTGCCGCTTCATCTTGGAGCACTAACAAGCTGTATTGCTGTAGAAAGAGCTACCTTGGATGGTTCAGCACTGAGCCATCTGAGGTTACAGAGGTCATCTATCTCTAACAGAGGTTTCTTGTTGCTATAGCAAAGCCGTTTAGTCTTGTATAGGTGGACAGAAGAAGACCCATGTGCCTTAAAAACAGCAGCTCTTTTTCTCCTGTGATCATAGGGCTTTCCCATCTCTGTGAGGGGGAACAAAATATCAGGCCCACATCCTCTGCATTTAGAATTTGATCTTCAAGGGAGCTCTGTACTCATGGAGCTTTCCATATTATATTCCTAATCTGAGTAAATAGCCTCAGTTTTAATACCTGAACCAATATGACAGCATTGAAAAGCATAAAACAATTTCCTTGACAGAGGTAATCAAAACTTAAAAAGATAATAGCCCTCCTCAGGTAGGGAATCCTATGAATTAATTTAAATGGACACAACTGTCTCGTTATTTATTTCCAAAATTTCCTGATAACTCAAGGGAGACGAAAGGGCTTCTTTCCCCTACCTAATATGGAGCTTTCTCACAAAAAACATTTTCTCAATCATGTATTATTATAACAATAATTTAAACCTTTGGGGTTTTTTCTCTAAAACCAGCCACCAAACCTTATTCTTGAAATTAGATACCTCCAATATGATATAAGGGAATTTATAAATAATAATGAGTGAAATGTGTGTTTTCTTATTCTGCTCTAGTCAAGAAGGAATCATTCTTGCAAAGGTCAATATTTTTTACTGGGTTATTAAGCTTCTGCTGAGTTCTCAACTATAGTATTAAGCCTCATTTTTGTGCAAAGTTAGGACTTTCTTCTTTCATTCAGGCAATCACCCAAACCTTCCACTGAGAGGAAAGCAGTTGTGCCTATGCCTTTAGCATACACAAATAGATGAGAGCTGGCTTTATTCCAAATATTTTTTCCCAGGATGCACATAATTATTATTATCTATTTTAGCTCCATTTTTGCCCTGTATTTTGTTCTATATATAAAACATTCTCTTCTATGTTTGTCATTCACAGGCTGCTAGAAGATGTGGATGTCAGGCCCTTGTGGCCCCTTTCATAATTAGTACCTCTGTTCTTATTATTGGTCTCATGAAATCTAGGTTTCAACGTTGTTCAAAGTTATGCAGTCATTTTTTTGTGCTTAACCTGGGTTGTCAGTGTTTTATGGTGTTAAGCTTGGCATTTCTCTAAGCGTAACTGCAGGATCTATCAAGGGAGGCATCCAGAAACAAAGACTTGCAGTGGCAGTCACTGTAAATTTTAGCTTCGGGATCTTTTCCATTATCACCTGGCATATTTCTATAGGAAAACCAATAGTTCATTTGTCAGAAATAACCTGCTTCTGCTGCAGAACAAGGGAGATATTACACAGATATTTTCTTTGGAAACAAAAGATGTATTTTTGGAGTGGTTTCTTTTTTTTTTCTTTCTTTTTTTTTTTAATCCAGACTATTTCAGTGACATTACTCATACCATTGCCCCCTCAGAAACCTGCACAGGACCAGCTGAAGGGATGATACAGAGGAAGGCGAAGAAGCAATAAGGGTTAGAAGTTTCTCAAATAAACTTTGCCATGAGAACATTCATACAAGGGGCAACCCTCTGAAACTGCTGTCAAAACAAATATACTGAGGAAAAAAAGTCTGCTCTCCATGTTTTTTTATTCTCAGAAACTCTTTTAATTTAAAATTGACGAGAAGTGTAAGAAAATTCTACCCTGAGCAGTCCCACTTCTGCTAAAACGATCACGCAACACTGTGCCAAAGGCACTTCTGCAATGAACACAGATAAGGTGGGAGACCTCCCCCTGCTAGATGAGAAAACGGAAGAAAACACAGCAGTGGGAAGAACTTAGACAAGCAACAGCTCTTGAACTGCATTTCTGTCACCATGCACAAATCCCGTTACTATCCAAAGCACCTCGCCAGCCAGCCAAAAACAAAGACAGCCCTCCAATAGTTCCCGCTGGGTCAAAGATCACAGCAGGCTTGGAGGCACAATCCTTCCTCCAGGCTTTTCCCTCTTCCTGGCCCATTTCTAAAAGCTGGTCATCTGCTGCCCCTCAGGGACCCTGCCAGCAGTGAGGGTCACCGAGGAGCTGCAGCGGCCGCCTGCCTGCCAGGGCCACGCTCCTGGACCACTGCAGGACTGGTTGCTGAGGGGGGATTTTGCCCCCCTTGCTGTCAGAGCAAGACTCTTCCACAAGGGATAAAAGACGTTTCTTATTTTAAAAAGCAGGCATGGTACGCTATACTGTAACACAGCACTCCCAAGACAATTTTATGCCGACTTCAGCTCTTCCTTTGCTTCCACATCCCCTGAGGGTGGAGTTTTACATCTTACAAAGCATTCTTGTACTGAGACTTTATGCAGATGTTGCAGGATTCCAGAGATTACTCAAATCTGTTGGAAACAGTATATGGGGAATCAGTCTTTATTTTAGTGTCTGCCTCAATCTCAGAAAACAGAGGAAGCATCTCTGCTTTAATTCTGATTCCCTTTTCCTTTAATGTTGACTTCCCTTCTCAATTTCCTATCTGGTATCTTTTAAGCTTACAATTCTGGTTCTTTAAGAACTAAATAAATGCAAAAGTATAAGCCAAGCCAACGCACTGCAAACTGACGTAAATAGAAGTAGACCAGACAGCATGGAATTAAATGAACAAAAATGGCCAGTTTATTCACTGGAACAGTTATGCATTACACTGTAATTTTAATTGGAACATAAAGATGTAAGAATCAGTATATTGGCTTCTTTTAATTATTTTCTTCAGCACTAGAGTGTTTTTCCCAACCATTTGACTGCATGATCATATTACACATGTACAAGCACAGACTTTATGAATCCCTCACAAGGCATTAATCTAGGATTGTCTACAAGGACAAGGAAGGGTTAACATGGGAATTATTTCAATTTTAAAAACAAATGATGCATTTTTGGAAACAAGAATTATTTAACTTTTTTGCTTTTAGCATAAAGTAGCAACAAGAAGAGTTTCCAATATTCAGTCTTTAGCAAATGAACACACATACTTTTATATTCTTCACCATCTAGAAACACTCCATCATTTAACCCCAAGAAGGCAGGACAACATAATGTCAATTCAACATAGGAGTAGCTGAGTTATTACAGCAGTAAACATACAGTATACAAATTTGTGTTTGTCACGAACTCCACCAATGTTAAAACTCCTTTGAAAGGAACACAGCAATCTGTATGGTTCGTTAGATACAGAACATCATGCAAATGGAAACATTCAATAGATTACAAAAGTCACAAAACATCAGTTTTCTTTTTTTTTTAAATTGTTTACGAAGGATCAAGTTAATTAACCCTTTAACAGTCAAACCACAGGGCTGAAAATCAATAGGGCAATAACTAATGAAATGGACTTAATTTATCCACTGGCATAGCACACACAGCCATATCTGTGAACAGGAGGGAAAAAAAAAAGCTAGATTACTCTTATTTCTTCTTCATAGCTGATAAAATAACAACTCAGCTAGCAAGCCAGTCTACTTGAAACTTTTATCAATTGCTTGTGTTTACTGATTTCCAAAATATTCTGAAAATCCAATAACCATATAACCAATAAAAACTTTTTAACTCAGTTTACTAACGCTGAGAAAAAACATACACTCTTCTCCACTCCTTCCTTTACAGCAAATCATGATAATCAAAACAAATACAGAGCTTTGTAGAAAGATATTTTTGAAAGGCAAGGCCCTATCACCCAGAGTCTGCCCGCGCATTAGCTCCAGTTACGGAATATAGGATTTTCCCTTTACCTTTTGTCAGTTTGTCACTTGGTTGCCATTAGATTTCTTGAAGGGGATTTTCAAGAACTCCACAGGAAACAGATTAAAATCCAATAAGGATTTAAGCCATGTACCTCAGAATGAAAGATACAGACTCTCTGTGGTAGTCCTCTTGCCTTTCTAGCAGGAGGACTATGCAGATTGCACTAGAAATAAGAATTTTCTAGCTTAGTTATGAATATGGAAAAGCTACAGGATGTTAAGAATCTCATGCACGCATTTTACATTGCATATTTAGATGCATTTGTGCCTGACGGCGAAAGGCAATTGCTTTTTTGTTTCTTTTCCACAGGATGCTTAATTATACTAAAAAAAAACCCCCTTAATGGCTAAAAAAAGTCTGAATATTGTATATCCCTTTCAGACTCACTGCACACACAGCAAAGGAAAACTGAAGAAAAGTGATGACTGGAATTTTTAAAGAGGTAACTATAGCAATTATCATACTTCAAAGGTAAAACACCAGTGCCTGCCGTTCTCAAACAGAGATTTCTGAAATACAGCAGAAAGAAATTTTCTGTAACCTCAGTGGATATGCATCTTCCGCCAAAGAAAGGAACAGACCTCAGAAGGGCTGATAAAATCTATAACTTACGATGATGATCAATCCAGCTATAGTGGAATTGGTAGCACAACTACTGACTTTGGCCTTGCACGCTGAACGATAAGGTTGGTATGAAAATAAGGGCCCAGACTCGTGGGTGTTGTTCCCAGTGATATATTTTGCTAACAGCTTACTTAAATTATCATGAGCAGCCTTCATAGGTGAGGTCATATTTCATAAGTGAGGCTATATTTCATAACATAATCTCCTTTCTGTTCACACTTAAATATGGCAAATGGCTTAAACAAGTTCACAATTTTTTAAAATAAAAAATAAACTGAAATTCATCTTGGCATTAAAACTTGCAGCGCTACCTTAATTACAGTTTCATTCTGTGAACCCTACTGTATAGCTATGGTTACATTAATTTACCATGAAAAATGTGGATGGAGAAAGCACAGAGATGCCAACTTGTCAATCAGATCATTCAGAAAGAATATCACTATTGCCTCCATCTAGAAGGCAGAAACTTCTATACAATGAGCATGAGAAATGGTAATATTTCCTCTTTCTGTAAAACCTCCACTTGTCTTCAGACTGATAGAAAATATATTTTCCATACTATTATATTTTACAATGTATTTATTAATCTTTTTCTCCCTTTATATTGAATTTTTTTTTTTCTTTTCTTTCCCACATATTTCCTATAAACTGGATTTCCAGAAGTGGATCATTTCACTGAACAAGGAATATTTTTTCACTACATCAGAACATAAAACCCAAACCAAAATGCCCCAGAGCTGAACAGGCTATTCCAAATCCAAAGAAATTTCAAGGCCATCATAGAGAATGAAAGCTGCATTTCAGATATGAAAGTCAGAGCAGGATTTGAATTGCTTCTTTACTGTGTAGGACACATTTCAGCCTTTCTGAGTATACTCAACTGTTACAAAATATATGTACCTTTTTTTTTTTTCTTAATCTTTAAAATTTGACAGATGTGTTGATACATATTCTGATTTTAAATGGGCAAAATATAATATTTCGCAACCCTTAAAAAACCAGGCTTTTGTTTCTGGTTTTGTCTCCATGTAAATATTTCCTACAAAATCTCTCACAAAATTGTATGTTATCAATCACTATATAATAAAGAAGAGTTTATCATCTGAAGTTCAAGATATATGTTTTATTTTGTACTGGTTAACTGACAAAAGTTGTCCCAGGGACCTACACAGTTTTATAACTTACAATGCAGTAAGTAACTACAGCCATTTGTACATTTAAATTGGTTTGTTTCTAGTTCTCTTACATTTCCAACACTGAAGTTCTATTACATATACAAAAATGTAAATTGAAAACTTAGAAATGAAGAATTTAAAGCTTAAGAGAATAAAAAATTCAATAAACCCATTTATTTCTATAAAACGGGGCCACAATTTCTATACCATTGGATGCTATTTCATAACTCTTAATCCACATGGATTAAGTACAATGTTTCAATTTCCCAAAGTTGCTCTGCAAATCACAACTGCAAACAAACACGTTTCTAAACAACTGTTCCGATACAACATTTTTTCAAATAAATTCATATCTGTATAGAAAGTAAATGTATTTCACTGAATTTCTGTTTAATTTAACTTAAATTCAGGGAAAATGCATTTGATTTGGATATGAAAATAGGAAAAACTATTCCAAGTGCAGCTTGCAGTAACTGTATTCAAAGTGCAATGCAAATTCTTTTTAACAATATACAGTAGCTGTCTTTGTTGGATGCAGACATGGCCACTGTGCGATATTCATACACCAGTCTGACGAGGTCAGGAATTCTGAGATGCTTTTTGAACCCAGCAATTTGCCTCAGACAAAATGTTGGTTTTTTAAAAATAAAAATAGCAGCTAATCTCAGTGTCAGACATCATGATAGAGCTGAACAAGGTTTCACTTGACTTTTCTATGACGAGACAACACGTAGGTTAAGCATGATACTGAACAGCGATGTAAATGTGTATGAGAAGAATCACGTGAACTGCACGGACACCGAAGTCAAAACACTGCCGAGTGTTGTCTGTTTGATCTGATCAGAATTGGGTATCAGTTTGTTCCTATTTTCTCCACCTCTGACTCTGAATGTTTTGTCACAATAGCTCAGCTGCTTTGCCAAGGTTACACGACATACGTTGTTGATGACATAGAGTATTTCTATTTACAGCACCTTCGTTACTGGTACTATGGTAATAACGATTTGTTAGGCACACTGAGTGGTCACCGATTCTTTCCTCTGCTGATGTTTTGTGTATGTTCTGGTAAGCACTGTTACTAACAGAAGACTGACTTCATTTTCTCAGATTCAGGCAGAATATGAAAGAATTATTCCAACCACACTTGCAGCCATTTTTTTTCCCCAGCTGCTCTGTAGCTTAGGCTGTACCGTGTTTCCCGCTCGTTGGTCATACATATGCTGCAGAGAAGGAATAAAGACATGTGGAAATATCTAAGCCTTTCTTCTGCAAATTAATTAAGGCCACCTGACAAAGCAAGGAGTCTGCTAGCTACCAACAAGTAGGTAGGCAGGCAGTACTGCAGACTTTTTTTTTTCTAGCTGCTGACCAGCCGGGAAGCTCATAGATGCTGAACCACGACCCCCTACTTAGCCGCTTGCCTTGCTGTCAGGTACTGTGCAAAATAAATTCCTCTATCCTTGATTTTGTTCTGAAACTCACTACTTTTTAAGAAAAAAACCCCAGACTTACTCAGCTTTTACAGGAAAGAATCTTTAACTAGGAACACTGTGCACTGTTGCGATAGAGTCTGCGTAGTGTAGATCACCTGAGTATTCGTCATAAACTGACATGAGCTAAGGTTCTGTGTCTGTTGATTTTTGGCAAGGAAAAAATGCACTGCAGTAAAGTCCTACGAACTCTGATCCACACCATTAACCCTACCTGCATGAGCTCTTTCACCACAGAATACTTCACACGAAATGCACACGACTTCGCCATTCATACTAGCCTTTCACGGTAAGGCATCGAGCTAGTATCCTGAATATGGGAGCGGGAGGAAAGAATGTTTTTAATTAGCACACAGCATTTTACTTGTTTTAGATTTTCTTTCTCAGGTACCAAATAGAAAGTAACCCCCAAAAACAGCACCAATTCATCTACTTGTCTGAAATGCAAAAATACAATTACAATGCAAGCAAACAACTGAAAACAAATCAATACATCATCCTTTCATCTCCTTCTTAGGCTTAATAATTATCTTTCAGTGAAGAGCTAGAACAAAACCAGAAGCTAATGTACTAGGAATTAAAAAAACAAGTGCATAAACAATATCAGTGCAGCAGCAAAATATACAGTCATTGTTAACATTCCAATTCAACCCATTTCCAACATTTTTGTGCAATAAAAATTGGCCATATGCTGGCCAATGCAACGAGCCTCTTTTTAATATTAACATAGTCATTCTTCACTTAAGCTATTTCTGCTTGTTTTTTAAAAAAATGAAATCAATTAAATACAACTCTCTCTCAAAAAAAAAGAAAAAAGAGACTGTTTTTTATAAACACAAAATTCTGGTGCAAATAAAGTAAGAAATAAATATCACACCCTTAATGACAAAAGGAAATTTGAACTGGTTCCTATGGCTGAACTTAGAGGATGTGAGGGTAGGATTTTTGTAACATACTTTTCTTAATATTGGCCTAAGTCTCTCATTATTTCAGAGGTAAAGCCAAGCAGCTGGGAGGAACATTTTTGTCGAGATGTTAAATTTCACTACGCTTTCGTTGTGATAGCAAAGTTTGAATACAATCAGAGGAACCATAAAAAGTCTTCTTGATAGGTTGGGCTCTGTGCTTTGTGTTCTTCTTCTCAACCTTCCCTCAGTCGCCAGAGCAGGGGATATGAATCCAGACTTGCCAATGCAGCAACAAGGCAGGATTGTCTACCCGCCTGCTGGGAACAACCCCAACCTTTGTTGCATGAACTCCATTCTGTTTGCATTTTCTCTTACGTTGCATATGAAGATTAGGGGTAAGGAGGAGGCTTAGAGAGACAGTTGAGAGGGGCACACTGAGAGCTGGAATGTGGCTGCTCTTCTGGAAGAGCATTAGGACTGAAAATTAAAAAGAAAAGAGAAAAAGTGCTTAAAATACATGGCAAACTTTTTACATGCATGTAAATAGTACAGGGCTGGAAACAAACTTTAAAAGGGGATGAAACCTCATCTCTAAATCCGTATCCTCAGATACACAGTATACATAAAGAAAATCCTCAGTGCGCGCACATGCAGCGACACCTGGATGCATAGACGAAGTGGCACAGATATCCTGCTTGCCACTTCGTGTACACAATTGCTTTTGTTTGCATGCTCTGATGAAAAAATGCCGTGTGGAGAAATGAAGGCACGTGCAAAAAGGGGGAGCAAATTTGAAGGACAAAATACAGGTGCCATCTTTATGTGAGCATTAAAGATTTTCTATATGCAACTTATTAATTGTTTGAAATGAAGGACAGCGCCAGTCTGGAATCAGGTTTCATCACTTCCTGCAAATGTGATCTCTTACTGAATGTGACCTATTTACTAGTGCATTCATACAAATACGGTGTAATCTTCCTCATCAGGCAACGTAAGCATTACCTATTTTGTAATTAACACTTCCAAAGGAGGGGGGGGGGGTTGTGTTTCGTTTTCTTTTGGTTTTGCACTGTTTAAATCCTTTTCAATTCTCTCATATACTTTTGTCATTTGACTGTTGTTCCGTGTACAATTTGTCTGAAAACAGCATTCACCCATTAAGCCTCTAAATGTGCATTTATAGTGTACACTGTCCCATAGCGCAGAGAGGTCTGAACTAGTTTTCAGCAAACCAGGCGGGGCTGGAGTGGCAGCACAAGGAGAAGGGGCAGCCAACACAAATGTACCCCACCTCTTGGTGCAGAGTTCCAGGGTGCTCCTGCTAGAAAAGCTTCAGATAATCAGGTTTGCTCATTTAAAGGCAGCTCAGCAGCCTACGCTACGCCACAGTAGGCTGTGCGGACACAGCTTAAGTGAGTCCCGTATGATTCCTCAGCCTTGGCCTGTCTTGTTTTAAAAGGGTGAACTTCAGCTCATCTTGCCGATGTCAAGCTAAGTGATAGTCATTCAACTTTCATTGAAAGCATGCGGCAAAACAAGATACCAAAATAGAATGCAAGTGATTGCAAATAAATGCCATTTAATAAAAAAAAAACAACACAAACAAATAAACTACCAACCAAAAAAGCCCCAGAACACAAACCCCACTTCATTAATGTGTCTGGGAAGAGTTTTTTTCCTAATGCTTTAAATGTTCTACAGTCTTGAAGTTATTCCAAGCTCAACAGTGTGATATACGATGAAGCACAATCATTTATGTCCCTGTCTTCAAGAAAATTTGTTTTCTGTTTTCCTTCTTTAGAAACCATGCTGTTTCATATTATCTCTGCAGCACAGACTATTGGGAGTGTTGGCTGAAGGAATTCAATTAGTGTATTGCTGGAAATGAATCAATTTGAAATGCCAGAGGTATTTGCAAATCTGCCACTGGAAAGGCCAGCAGTACTGAACATGTCTGTGGTTCCACATACAGCATTTACTTCGGGAAGCAAAGAAATGACATTGCACATGCTTGAAGACAGAAACAAGTGTGCACCATCGCCATTAAGATAGTAGATGGCAACATCCACATTTTGAAATCGGAGAAGCCTAGGAGACTGTGACCACAAATCCACAGGTGTTACAATTCAGCAGGAGCTACAGTCCGTGCACCTCTGGTCTTATTTTAAGATCACAGACTTGCATGTCTTAAGTTAGATTCTGTTTCGCATTAATGGTCCTAAAAATGAGTTTCCTGATTGCGAAATGGCTGGTGAGAGTGGGATACAGAAGCTCAGGACCTCACAAGCTTTATTCTGTCCTCAGCTGTCTGAGTAGGTCAGTCCCTAAGTGTTCAGTGCTATGGACTATGACTCCTCAGTTTACATATAGATTTAGTCTAGCCTTAAGCACCTAGGCATAAATATTTAATCTAAAATATTTTCTGGAAGCTTAGTAGTTGGACTTTAGTCAAACACTCTGAGAAGACACCAAACCTGTCTTCTCTAAGTAATTCTTTCAATGGCTGCAACTATCCTTTTCTTCTGCTATATTCTGCCACATACAGATGCAGATACAGCATCTAAAGAGGGATCTGAGTGACATCTTTGCCTAATCCACTCAAATGAGTTTGTGTCAGGAGTGACTGCAGATGGACCCAAAAAGTCTGCATTTACTGTCAAACTTAACCACTCATCAAGAGCTAGCTCCTGGCTTCAGCACCTCCTAAGTTTTCAAGATAGGCTTAGGACCAGCACTAGTCTTAAGTCCTTCAGATAAATAAACGTGAATTAGAACTTTAACATCACATTTGGGGAAGACAAACAGGAGTTGGTCTTGTTACCCTACAAAGATTTCCTTATTCTCATCCTTTGCCGACCCATTTCTTTTTTCAAAGGACTTCTGTAATTGTCAGAAAGGAACAAAAACTTGACAGACATTTTCCTTGCTCATTAGCAGAGATGTGTTTGTCTTTTGGGGCTTCCTTCCAGCTTTAAAAATAAGCAACACAAGATGTTTGTGCTCTGAGGGAGAGGACTGGTGAGGAAATGGCCATAGTTAAGACTAGTTATGTACAGCAGTGGCCTGGAAGAGGGCCTCTTTGAGATGCATGAGATTCTCCTCTACACAAATATGCACAACTATAATAATGTTTTGGCATGACCTTCATTATACAGTCAGCCCTGACTGCAAATACTGTAATAGAAGCTATCCCAGCCTAAGCTCGGATAAGGAAGCACTGCGCTTAGAATTACATTGGTTTTCTCTTCATGGTAATTCTGTGTTGCTTCTCACTTTGACATACAAGCACACTTCTACGCACAGAAGAAATATAAACTTTGTCTCACCATTCCCCTTTCAACCAATAATAATTATTAGGGGCATTAGGAAGAGAAAATAAAATTACGAGGTTATCGGGCACCTTTGCAGCAACATATATACACATATCGCTTGCAGTCCCAGCAGATTGGAATCTTTTCCTAAAACTCTACTGTTGTATCACCCTGTCTTCAGAAACACAATACATCCAGTTCATTAATGCCGATTACTGTAACAATATGTAAACAAAATTTACATCGGGATCAGGAAGTGACACATGGCATGCAGTGTGCTTTTTATGGCAGTGTCGGTGATGGTGGCAGTAGGTCCTGGAGCTGAGCTATCAGGCACATTGACAGTTGTGGGCAGTAGAGGGTGGCAGGTGAGATTAATAACAGAAAGCAATAGAAAGACATGGAAGAACCTGAAGCTGTTGACTATTAACTGAGAATAAGGAAGAACATTGTTACATTGCCCCCAGGGGATATGTACAGCTTTTAAAACATCTGGTTTTAATAGAGATTTTTGTAAACCTCTCTTTAAATGTTGGTTATCATTTGGGGATCTATTCATTCAGTTGAAGAATGAAGTCTGTGTCATTTTTTGTGTTAGTATTATTGTCTGCTTTTAAGCAGCTCTTTTTTCCCCCCAGCACTCAAAATGCTAATCATGTATTTCTAAAATCAATTGAAAAATAGCATGCAAAGCCCTTCGGTGTTAGTAAGTATTCTGTGCTTTGTCTTAAAGATGCCATTTGCATGCAATGTTGTCTGGCATTGATTGTAACTGTATTAAATCAACAATGGAAAATATAAACAGACCAGTGATATTTTCATAACGCAACCATTCTGCATATAGTAATACTTTACCTTATTTTTAATTTATTTCTTATTTTAGATTAAATAAAAGCATTATTTCTTATAAAAAAAATTAATTTCATTTGCAGTGTCAGGCTTTTGGGGTTTGTTTTTAATAATAGATAACTTGGGTCTAAAGTTTGGCCTCTGATAATGAAAATGAGGTTTTCACTGCATTCAACGGAAACCTGAACACTATTCAAAGACAGACATGCTGTATTTCATATTGGATGATGGCAATACTTTAGCCTTGTCTGATATAGTCCATCAGACAGGTAGCTAGATGCCAGTAATTTTCAGATTTGGTTACTTGCCCCATAATCCTGGGCCTGGAGATTGAGTTGATGCATGGAACACGGAGTGAGACTTGCATGCATTGTTGCATCAGTTTACTTAGAAAATCTCTTAAGAGAAGTTCTCACAGATTCTCCAGATAAAGTTCCAGTTGAAATATGCAAACTTAAGCAAAAAGACAGACAGATGTATAGCTAAGTAAATTGACTAGATGTGTCCTGGACATTCATTTGGCTTGAATCTGTTCATAGCTTATCCAGTGAGGTTCACCAAAGCCTATGTACTGGAATCACAATTACTAGAAAATCCAGAGTTACACAAGTCCTACTTAATTTTCAGTATAGATAATGAATGAGGAAAAACTCACTGTACTTGATGTTAGAGTTCAGAGTGAATCTGTGTTATCATCAGGCATATTAACTAGTTTGAAGATGATTAGACAAATTGCAGGATGCAGAAAACATCTGTGTGAATTACAAGTCTTAACAAGCTATTGGGTGAAATGCCACTGAGAGGTCCCATTACTGCAAGAGTAATGCTAGCGACTTAAAAAACAAGCATACTTCTCTCTTAAAATAAGTGACTTCAGGGCTGAGCAGAGCTTTAATCTGCCTTATTTGTCATCACCATGTGATTGAAAGCACATGTGCCACACCAGGAGGGACTGTCAGAGGACGAGGAAGGGCAGTACAAGCTCCTGTCTTCCTCCTCTGCTGGATTTAGAAAACCTGAACCTCGGTAAGCCTAACTAGTTCTTTAAATGCCTTCAATTTTTACTCCAGATTTCAGTTACTTAAAGCACTCGACAACTCATGGCATCAGGCTGACTTGCATTAAATCTGTTGTCACGCTTCCCTGCTTTCTGAGACTGTGCAGCTATGTGGCTGAGGCAAGCAAGGCAACAGTGTAAATATATCAAAAATAGTGTGTTGTTTTCCCTTCACCAGAAGAGTATCAATCTAGTAGTAAAACCCAATAGTTATATGAAAGTCAATAATTCAGCTAAGTATACAGGTGTGTGTTGTTTGTAGGATGACCGATCGGAATTTTTAATATATTTAATTAAATATATTATATTAATATTATATTATATAATAATTATATAATTAAATAATTAATATATTTTTAATTATCATTGTCATTTCCCTGTATACCAGAGTTTTGATTTGGAAACATGGCAAGAAAGGCCTCTTGAACAACACTTTCAGTTCTGGTTGTAGCTAATGACATCTTCCTAACTGAGGAAGAATTCGGGGACAAACCAGAAAATCCTGAGACTTTCCTTTGGACCTTATCCCTTTCTGTGGGTTTGTTTGCAGAACAAGGTAATGCTTGCAGATAAATGTATAGCAGTAGTAAATCAGGTAGGTCTTCCATTCTGAGAAGAATTTTTAAAATTGCAGGAGCAATTGTTTGTTATCATTTAGAAAGGGGTAGAGCATATTCTCCACCAGCAGAGTAGCTCTGGAAGGAACAGAACAGGCTTTGGTTTTGCGATGGTAAATTAAATAGGGTTAAAATAAGACTTGTTGACATTAAACTTCCATGTATCCAAAGCACTTAATGATATTCTCAAATTGTTGTAACATCTAAAATACAGCAGAAACCACTTCACAGGGATTTTAAGGATTTTAAATGGAACTAGTAACTTTATTTTAGTGTGCTGTAAAACTCCAAACTGCAAACCAGTAAATGGTACTTATCAGTTATAACGAGCTTTCACCAACTTCTCACTAGAATTTTCATAATAGCCGTATAAAGTAAGGAAGTTAATAATACTTCCACTTTATAGGCAATAAAAGAGAGACACAAACGAAGAGGCTCTTCCAAGGCTACTGGGAGACCTCCTGTGACTCGCAGAATTAGTGCTCAGCGGTGCCTGCCGTGCCGTCTGGAAGCTGTACTGCACCCACTCCCCAGTGGGCATCACCGCAGACTGCCACGCACGGTGAAGTTTGGTGCTGCGTGGGAAATGGCTTCGTTATATGTAGGGCTATAGATCAACTTCGTCACTACAGATCAGGCTAAGGTCTAAAAATAATGTAACCTATTTTAAATGAGAGTATAGTCATAAGTGAATATATGCACAGAATATACCATGAACAGATAAAGAAAAGTATTGTAATCTCTTTTTGCTTTGGTTTGGTTTTGTGCCTTGATTAACTCAGCCATGTCAGAAGCATGATTTAGCCTTTGCACCACCTATAAGCAAGGACACCGGGAGTTTACTTTTAACAATAAGATTAAGAACTGACTGTGATGCGTCAGAGTTTCCAGGTCAGGGAGAGCTTTCTGAAAAGTATCTGCTAAAATCTCACAAATGCCTTTAAAATATCACTTTACAAAAAGAGAAGCCTACACCTACCCTTAAAATTAAACGTCTTCCATTTACGTAAATTTATTTGGGAACAAAATAAAATCATTATTATTTTGGCATAATTGAGAAACTGTCTGCATAAAAAGACCAAATGAGGACTTTGCATTCTTTTCCATATTTTTAGATGGATATAAGCGCGTGCACGCTGTGATTCATGTTTGTACTGTCACTGCAGAAATTATCACTGTTCCTCAAGTTGTTAGAAGTTTGCTGTTAGTGAAGAAGTGTAGCGAAGAGCTTTTGTATAAGGAAGAGGAGGGGAGTTGCAGACGTGCATGCAGCTATGTGCAAAGAGAAAAGTTAGTTAAATTTACCTGACAGTCTGGCAATCTGGCCCCCTGGCTAGTTGTGAGCCGTGTGGCGGTATGGAGGCAGCAGGCTGCTGACAATCTACAAGAAACTGATAAATTAGACATATATACAGAGAGATTACAGAGCAAGGGGTTAGTAACAGTAGTACACAGGCTACGCATCGGATGGAGAGATTTAGTGAGGAATGTGTTCTTGGTTCCTTATCTGACAGAAACACCTTTTTTCTGATAATAGTAACGTTAGTTGTTGCCTTTTTTTCCTTTTCAGAAGCAGCAGCGGAGACATTTTTTGTCTTCCTTTAGCATTGGCAAATTTTTGTTTAAACAGCCAGCAATAATGGGCTGTATTCAGGATCTGGGTTTATGCCTTGTACTTCTCATTCTTCTGCTGGTGATAAAGTTGTTTTGCTTACATCGAATATAAAAAGTGTCAATAAAGCTACTCAAAATTTCTCCAGAGAACTTACATCAATATAACAACAATTACAGATGCCATCTCATCATGGCCTTTGAGAAAAAGCTCGCAAGAAAGTCTTTGCAACTTCTAAATAGTGCTTGTGAGATTGTTTTTTATAGGGAAAAGGGAGGACTTGATACAGTCGGTTTTCACTGTTCTGTCTAGATTATTTTATCAATTCTCTGCCAAAGCAGTTTCCACATTAATCACTTACAAAGCTGTATTCTAATGCTTAATTTATTAAATAGCAGTAAAGCCAAATAATCCTCTGTTGCTATGTTTTTACTGTGACATTTGGAGTATGTAGACAGCTTTAAACTCAATAATATTTGTGGGACTTCATGAAAGTAGTTAAGCGAGACAACCCTGCTTTCTAGCTCACTAGTTTCTCCCAAGATTTCCAGATCTCAAGATCTGCTCATTTTCCCCGCAGCGGTCTGGCCTGTCATTCCACTGCCTGTGTGATTCACATTGTCAAACAGGGTCCTTTTGAATATTAAAATCTATAGGTGAAATACTGACCATCTAGAAAACTACTGGAGGTTACTTTGTCTCCAGCAGGGTTTGAAGACCTATCATCCTCTCTGACTGCTTCAACCTGTTTTTCTCAACCTGACTCTTCCATGGAAAGGAGTTGCTTTCCCCTGAACCTTAAAAATGAGATGACTAGGTTTCATGTACTTAGGCAGAATCTAATATTTTTTTTTCCCCCCAGTTGGCTGCTACTTTCAGCTCAACACCAGTAATCATTTCTCTTTACAATGTGGATGTTTTCCAAACCCCAGTTCTATTCTTTGTCTCAATCAAGCCAAAGAACATGTAAGTAAATTTGCTGTGAAGAGTCTTGAAATGACATTAGGTACAATGTAGAGCAACACATCTTCCTAGCAACACTGAGCATCATATCCAGACATTTCATTTCCATGCAAGTCCAGAGCACTTCTCCCTACTTCCTACGAAGATCTGTGCTGACCTCCAGTGGGTGGAAGCAAGAGTACCCAAACCATTACTTTCCTCCTGCTTCAGCTAGGAGAGGGTTTTGGACCTATTTTCAAGTGCACAGGTATCTACATCAGAAAAATACATGGACAGTTAGTGCTGACACCATTGTGTCAGAAAGCAGAAATGGAAGGAGAAAGGAAACTGTGCCATTCTCTCATTTGCCAGGAGAGCCGCTATAGTCCTCAGTACGACTTGTAGCAGAGAAGTGCAAGAGTTTGCAATGTATTTGAGCCACAAATAGAAGGGTCTGTGGCTTCAGCACAAAGCTCAATTAAAAAAAAAAAAAAGGTGCCTTGGGGGGACAGACAGAACAGGTTAACTGCAAAAAGGAAAAGACTGTCAAAAATAAAAAATAATAAAAATTACTGTCGTATTCTAAAATAACTAGTTTGCAGAAGTCCAAACTCAAGTCATCCCTGACAGCTTATAGAAGTGAGAATAGGAATACAGAACAGAATGCTATGTGATGAAAAGGTGCGGACAGGTTTCCTAAATACAGAAGAAATTATTCCGACAGGCTTTTCCAGAATAACGCAAATGCCTGATTTATGATCCTATTCTAATATCTCAAACATCCTGCAAATATTTGATGATGCCTTTTCATCTGTGACATTTGGCAGAATGCGTGAATAGAGCCAGATTTGCAAGCATTATGCAATGTGGATAATAACTACTCAACGTGAGCAAACTCCCCCGACTTCACATGAAACAGGTCTACCTGGCGTCAGCAATGCTCACACAATCTGGCTCACACTTACTTCCATCAGTACGATATCTGGTGATCCACATGACTTAAAATGGCTGAATCGCCCTCCTACATCCTCCAGGAGTGAAGTTTTTGAGGATTATGCTCGGAAAGAGCTAAGCAGAATACATACGGCTTACATATACACATTGCAAATTCAAAGGAGCTCTTATCTACTTATGTCCAAGTAGCTGTGTCAGAGCTAACTGTATTCGCTCTACATTTAATCCTTTTAAGTATTTTGGAGGGTTTATAACCCTATTCTCTAATGCCATGGCAGTCATAAACACAATGTAACAAGAAGTAATTTTAAAGGTGAAAACTAGGAGACAGCGTTCCATCCTTCCCTTCTACCAAGGAACTCCTGCCTCTATGAAATAAATGTTTGTTTCTGAAATACTCTGTTGCAGGTTTGAAGTTTCAAAGATGCCTTTACTGATTCTGTGGTCAATGTCACATACCGTAAAGACAAGGAAAGAAAGACATGCTCTCTTTTACTAAGAAACAAAAACAAATTAAAAAAAAATTTAAATCACACTGGAAGAGGCCTGTTCCCAGTATTTTTCAAATCTCAGGGAGTGTCAGTCAAGCTACAGAGTGAAAGGACAGTTTGCTATTTGTGTAGAAGACACTTGGGGAACAGACAGTGATTATACTTTCTGGTGTGTCTTCAGAGAACACCATCAACAAAATGATTAATAAAGTTATTAAATACAGACTATCTCCAGTTGCTGTGAGGAAATAAACTGCTTGAGGCAGGGAATGAGCTGACTGATGTCTTAAGAACCCTTTTACAATTCTATGAACCTAAAACAAAGAAATGAAGTTCAGTGACCATTTCAACCACAAAAGGCAAAGAGCAGCTATTGTACCCAAAAATGCATATGCCAGTTTTCATTGAATTCAGTAGGGCTTGAGTCTGTACTGAGTCCTGTGGCAGTTATCAGACAATGTCCACCACTGCATCTGTTGGAGCTTTGAGGCTTGACTCGTACTATCTGTTAGGCTTGTTCCAATTTTCCAGTTCTTAACATTTTAGCCATTTGCTGGCAACAGTGGTGTAAAGGGCTCAGAGATTTCCTCTCTCACAGATTACCCAGTGCTGATTTTCCTTTGGAATCTAATGCCCAGTCCTAATCGGGCTAATCAGCTCCTGATGTAAGAGCACTAAAAACACCAAGCTCAGAGACGCTACATCTGCTCATGTGAGGACTGAATGTGCTGCTATAAATTATCTGCCGAGAGAAAATCTCACAAAAAAGTATTTTCCTGTGCTTCCCTTTGGCTCAGCCACAAAAACAACGCATTTCCCTCGTGTCACAAGGTGTGCTCTGCCCTCCAGTCTGTGAACTGGGTGACTCCAATCAACACAGACCTGCTTAACTGGGTTATTAGTGTCCAAGAGATGGACATGCCTTCTGTTAACATCAGCAATGTCCTCAGTGAAAAACCTACATGCAAGCATTTTCAGTCTCATCTGCTGAGGACCCAGCGTACTGCAATGGAACATTTCAGCACATTTTGACACTCAGTAAATTACTAATCTCTACACAGCGCTGTCAAAGACCAACACTAGTAAGAATCCCAAGAAAAGCACTGGGGATGCTGTGAATGAGTAACTGATATGTAACATACTTTTAACTGCATCTAGTTCAGTTACTCAATGGAGAGCTTTTTTCTCTTTTATCTTAACGGGTAAAATTGAGAGTCAAACAACAAACCAATCAAACATTTTTTACAGGTACTGTTACATATTTGGTAATTCTGATATGAAAAACATTGGGAAAAATCTGTTCTTGATTAAAAACAAAAGCTCTCAAGAAATGCTCATGACAAAATGTGAGATGGGGGATTTTTCAGTGTGTTAAAACAAACTCTCCTTAGCACCCTGTTGACCACTCCAGGCCAACATAAAGTCCTTCTTTCCTAGCTAAAAGTTTTCAAGCGGTCTCATTTTGTGTTGTGCTACCTGATGTCAATTGAACTTCGTCCATAAAGTCTGAGGAATTTGATAACATGCCTATGAATATGTTATTGACAATTTACTTGAAAAGAGAAGCTGTATCCATTTATATGGTAATGAATTGTTTTCTTCCCCAAGATGTCAATTTAATGGGAAAGAATGAATGGTTAATAGGATGAGTCAAAAGTATTGGGCAAAGAACAAACCAGTAGTCTTCTAGTTGTGCAGAGGCAGAAACATCGCATTACACAGAAAGTCCTACAAAGACCAAAAAAACCCCCAATCAACCCTCTCTACTCAAAGGTGGGGAACCAGGAAAACCTCCAAACCCTGAAGACAAATGTGAGATATTAAGAAGAATGGGGCAGAGGGTACTAAAACACTTGCCCACCTTGCTGAGTTGAGATTTGTAGAGATGCTTTCAAACTGTAATCTGACAGGATGAGAAAAGTCCCAAAACTATTTATGTCTAGGGAGAATGGGGACATAACTTTATACTATTATTTGACTAGCTGTTTTCACTTATAATTTATTTCTGTTTTTCTAACGGATGCCAAGAACACTTTGACCTTCTTCAAGGCCAAGAGGAACTTTAAGTGGTAATGGTTATCGCAAAGAACAGCTGGTGAGAGGACAGCTGTGGCTTACCGTAGGAAAAAAGGACGAACAATGGTACAGGTCAAAGATTAGAAGAGTCTCTCCCTTATCCTGCTTCCAGGGTCAGTTTGGGTCTGGAAATAACACAGTTACCTCTGCCCTGTGCACAGCTCCAGCTCATCGGTCTGCCAGCTGCAAACTGGGTGCAGCTCTGCGCTTCTGCAAGCCATCCGTGGAAGGAGAGGACTACAGTGGAGCAACCACACAGAGCCTGGCCGACCTTATTAACCCCTGCTCTCTCAGAGCAGCAGTGACTTGGGTTGTCCTGGCCTGGGAGCAAAACGAGCAGTGCAGGGGGACTGAGCCACGGTACAGCTATGGTACAGGTCCATGAGAGCCAGCCCTGTTCTGGCAGAGCTGGCATGCAGGCAGCCTAATAAACTCCACCAGGTGCAAGTTAGCTCCTGCACAGACATTTTCCAGTACCCAGGTTTTCTGGGTTTTCCCGCTGTCTGAGTTTTACCTCTGTTACCGTTAAACTGAACTATGTTGATTGGAGATAGAGGAATTTATCAACCAAGTATCAGTTTTGGTTTACTTGAAGGTTAAGCTAATCTACTATGGAATTTCTATGTCAAGTCTTGCAGATATCCAGGTTACTCATATCTTAAGCTTGCTATTCAGACAAACTTGGTGTCTTAGATTACTGTTGGTTGGAGATGTTTCAACAACAATGAATTCTTCCACTACTTATTTCTTAGTCTTCTTAAAAATTATTTGAAGAATAAAGGTCCATTCACACACAGAGCTGAAGGCATCAGCAATATCTGCATATAGCACTAAGATGCAATAGGCCAGCAGTAGAATGCATCTAAAATCCTCATCTCCTGTCATCTCCACATGTCCACTCTTTTTCTTGCCAAAGGTGGCCTGGGAATATCCCACTTTTTCTACACTTCCAAGCTTCTGACACAGGCCTCCTTCTGCTCCTCTTCCTCTCAGATCTTTACCTTCAGGACAAGGTCAGACAGAGTAAACATAATAGAGGGGCTTCTGCTAAATGCTTCTCAGGAGTAGGAGCAGGTGATTGAGGTTATTGGAACAGGTAGGGGATTTAACTTCTATTTTCTTACAGCATTTAGAGAAACGCTATCTGTCTTGGTGATTTCCACAAATCAACTCATGGAGCATCACTAACAACTTCTCACGCTATCTGACACACAACACAGACACAGTTTAGTAGGTCACTGATGCAGTGGTTTTCCAGAACATGTCAGGTTTCTTGGCTGTGTTCTAGTGAGTTCTTTCATCTCTACAATAGCTACACTATATGGAGTTGTTTTTTCCCCCTTATAATGCATGACTTGATTTCTGCTTTCTTTTTAGACTTGAATTACCCCCAACCTAGAGACCTGTTCCCCCATTAGTCCATGTGCTTCAGTGGTAATGTGACTGATAGCTCAAGGTATAGTGATTACGGATATTTTTTAAAAAGTAAATAATACCTAGTCATTAACAAAATTAGTGAAATGTGTTTTTCTCCAGTTATAAACTAAGAACATTAAGAGGTTTCTCGTCAGCTCTGTACATTTTTTCACACTTTCTATATCATAATGTGTTTATGTTATTTCTCAAATGGTTTCTGTGAATGATTTAAATAATTCCTCATTAAATCTACTGAGAAGCTAAATAATGGGTTAGTAAAATAGCAGAAATGGAAATGGTAGAAGCTGAAAATATATATTCAGTTCCTTTCTATTATATACAGTTCATAAAAAGCACATTTAGAAAGGTCTGATGATTCATGAAATACTTACTAAAAGACACACATTTTAAACATTTCAAAAAGAGGAAAAGAAATGTCTTAAAAATACAGAAATCATCACACTTCTGTCTTACTGGTTACCCATCTTTCATGGAAATGTAAATGTCTAGGACACATTTCAGATGGCCACAAAGACATCCAAACCAAAAATACTTGCACTATTTTACAGGTAAAGAGAGACCTGATCCAAAACTTGAAGTCAGTGGGAACAGTAACTTTAGTAAGCTTTGGAAGAAACAACATAAGGTACAACTATAAGCTTTCATAGCCCTAAAAAATGCAGACAGGGAGATACTTACAATTAGGGATACTAGTCTTGATTAAAGAATTGTTGGCGAGCTCACTCCATACATCACAACATCCCAAGGAACTGCTCTATTAGAGAGCTAAAATATCAGCATGTCTAATTTAAACGCTCACTTAAGCTTTGTGTATTTTATGAGATGAGAAGCACAATATTGAATATTCCTGTATATTTGATGGTAAAAATCAATAAGTCATGAAACCACATTAAACCTTGTCACAAAAGAAGATAAAGATGGATGGCTTTTGTTACCAACATTTTCAAGAGATTTCAATAGCTGTTTTAGTTTACCGATAACACTGGATTCCAAAACCCAAAATTTTCATAGAAAGCAACAAATATCTAGTAACATGCCTTAAAGATATGAAGTGTCCCCTGCATACCTGTTTAGTTAGAAACAACCAGAAGTCTAAAATTTTACAGGAGAACTTCAACAAACGATGCTAATATTAACCATTCCATCTAGCAATGGCATTGTAACTTAGATACAGAGAGAAAAATGTCGATAACCTTTTAATGAAAAGATACAGCAGTAAGGCATGGATTTCACTGCAACTTTTGAATTTATTTTTTTTTTTTAAATGTTTTAACAAACAATTCGGGGCTTCTGTTAAAAACAAGTTTTATTTTGGAACTGCTTTCTTTACACAGTGAAAAATATAAATAGAAATTAAATTAAACTTGTAGAACTGCAGTGAATTCATGCCATAATAGCTAAATCATATTGATCAGCATGAAATGTATGGTTTTGGTCTCATCGGTGGTAACTGGAAAGTTAAGAGCAAGAGAAGAAAAGCATAGAGCAAAAAGGTCCTATTCACAGTGGCACCAAGAGGTAAAAGTACATTTAGCCAGCTGACTTCTTCATCAGTTACAGCCAACTAATGTCCTTGGCAAGGATACTGTTCTTCAAAGTCAAAACGGCCTCCACAAGGACAACATACCATGCTTGAAATGGCATAAATATGTAATGCTCATTAAGCTTAGTTAAATGAGCATATCAGATGCAGGACATGGCCCCAAGAGGAGGAAGATATATAGATGTATCTGTATATATGCACTAATATGGCTCATTAAACAATGAACACATATATACACAAATATGGCATGTTTACAAAACTGACAGAAAACCAAAAAATGCAGAACAGAAAGGAAACATAGATAATAAGTTAATAATGACTCAATTATCCTTTTTGTGAAGAGCATCATGTTCAGGTTAAAAAAAGCTACATTTGATTTTAAAAAAATCATGCTAAAAACACACAAAATCCATTTTTCATGGAAGGCAGAGACAGATTAGACCAATACTCCTTGAGTTTTGCAATAGCCTGAGTACACAATCTCAGAGATATCTTGCAGGTACAGGATGACCATCAATACAAGTATATTCTCGGTAGATAAAAATAGAACATATTCATAGCCGAGGACTCAGAAGAATCATTCACAGATCTCTAATTAGGTAAAGGGCAATTTGTACTTGGACTGTAAATTTGAGTTGTCAGAATAAAGTTGTGGGGATTTTTAGAAATAATGGTTCTGAAGAACTTTCATGCTCCAGCTGCTTTGCATTGCTTGGATTAAGCAAATCAAACATACCTGACTGAATAATCAGAGCAGATTAGCCTGACTAGTTAAGTATTATGTGACTGCATATCTTATTTAGTAGTGGTGACTCAGTTAATCACCTACCCTGCTTTTCAAGAAAAAACTCTTTCACTTAACGTACAGATGAATCCATATTGGTCATGAACTGGAACTCGGAATAAAATTCTTTAACACAGAATCAGCATAGAAAGTCATGTTGATTTTCCTTTCATTAATCTATAAAATCCTTCACAAAAGAGAAGTAAGAAATATTTAAAACTGTTCACTGGGTGACCTGAGCAATCATAAAGATCTACAGAGCACCCTTCTAGCAAAATTCAGGTCTGAGCTAATAGCGTTCCTCAAAGGACTTCTTCCACAATCTTTTTTAAAAGAAGCTGTGCTTTCCTCTGTGTTCAGATTTCTACCAGTCCTGCTCTTTCAAAATTGAAAGGAGCATAAAAAAGCAAAGTTGAAGTACTGAAGTAATGTCTGCAGTAGCAAGGTTTAGAAATCCTTGAGGAGCTTTCTGACATTGGTACTTAAGCTCAAAAGCAAAGCTGGAACTGGTTTTGGCAAAATATTCCTAAACAAACTAAAAATGCACACAGCTAAAGACCTTGAACTTAAACCCTTTTCACCACACAATGAAAGAAGACACAAACCTGCTATCAAAAACATATTCCCCCTACCTTTCTAATGCTGTAAGGCACACTGGCTCATCTCTGCAAAAAGCCTCTGCTGTGGAGAGCAGCGTCAGCCTGAGCCTCCCTTGGTCATTTTCCCAACCCCTTAATCCAAAAAGGGAGGGTAAAGACAGCTTCATTTCCTATAGAGGGCTTCTACACATAACATTCCCTTTGAAGATGCTTTCCCATATCTTTATGCTGCCTAAACAGTATGAAGAAGCAAGAAGCAGAAGCCAAAGCCAAAAATCTTGCCCAACGTGATCAATTCACTTTACCATTATTTAGAGAAAAAATACATAAGAACATGGGCTTCTGATTACAGAGAAAATAACCTTTTACAGAAAATCATATCCTAACCACTGCACTTTGAAAAAGCTCAAAATACAGAAAGAAAAAATAAAAATAACAGTAGAGCATATTCCTCATCCCTTGAGCCAGGAGAGGTTACTCAACACCTCAGGTAGCCAACCAAAAGCCCCTAAGTCCCTGTAGCACCAATGACCACCCTACTCAACAGACCCTCTGCTCCTTGTTGTGTTAAATTGTGTTTATGCTACATCAAACAGATCAATGCATCCCCAGGTTTCTAACCTATTCTTCATAGGTGAAACAACCTCCAGTGTAAAAGGCAACTAACAAAGACAAGTCTCAAGCAATTCCCCTTGAGTCCCAGCTTAAAGACTTAATTGGAAGACTTCTTAGGACCTCCGTGTTTGGCTGATTGATTTTTTTCATTATCATTTTCCTTGTTAACTTTAAGAAATAGTTTCTACCTACAGATGCTGTAAGGTAGCTCTTAGGAACACTATTAGGGACACTCTAAAGGAATTTCCTTCAGAATAGAATTTCTGTAAATTATGTTAAATTTTATTGTAAGAATGCAAACCAATGAACAAAAGCTAGTTATTTGTATCATATTGTTATTCATATTTTATTTGCCTGTAAGCATAGAGCTACAGCAGAAATCAATCTTGGATGACTTTTATATTAAGAGTATATACTATATACTCTTAATTATGTATGACAGGTGGTGACCTTAATGCTTGAGCAGTTGCTGTACTATTATATGGAATTTCTTACACTGTCCTTATCTTCCACATTAGTCTCTTTTCCTGAGAATTAAATGCCATTCTGTAAAACAGCTTTGAAAGACACCTGAAAAGCAAGCAAACTTTCAGGTTTAATGTGCTTTCAGAAATAAGCAATTCCCCAAAATTACCTGATTTTGCAGTGGTTTTTATTTTTACAAGTTTTAGAAGCACCATTTTATGAAATGGTCTTGTAACAATGAAGAACAACAAAATCTAAATGCTACAGAATAAGAACTTGGGACTGAAGTAAACTAGCATAGTTTTGTTGAAAACTGTGGGGCTAGCCTGGGTTATGTCAACTAAACATTTGACCTCAGCTGGGCTTTGAATTTAAGAGAAATGTGTCATGTTTTAAGGCTACTTTCCTTTTTCTGTTTTAATAAGGTAAAATATATGACTGTACAGAATTCTCTAGAAGGTAAAAGCTTGTTTATGATTTTATGATCTGATTTCCTAGGAAATATGAAACACTTTACCATTCAAAGTGTTTTCCTGTGTGGGATTTTAAATATTGAAATCTGCCCTGTGGTACCTACAAGCATAAACAATATGGAAAAGAAGCACCTACCACAGTTTGTCTGAGGGGGTGCTTCAAAGAAGGAGAGACTCTCAGGCAGACCGTAGTTGCCCTTTTAACCACCCCTGTTTAAAGGAGAATGCTGCAGCCATTAGTTACTCTCCATCTTGTAAGCCTGTTGGGAAACTTCTTCTTCAGGTGCATCATCCACACAAGGATCTTAATTGATTTAATTTTAAGCCAAAACTTTATAGTCAACTTTTAGAATTTCCATGCTAAAACAGAGAAAAAAATGGTACCAGAGCACCTACAGCAAACTTTTTCTATTTCTTTCCTTGAAGAAGTCAAGAGAAGCATATTTCATATTTGAGACTGTGCGATATTAAGAGGCATCTAATGACTTTATATTCAAGGAGTTTGAATGCAATTGCAAAGGAAAGGTCATTTCTAATACAGTGTTACACACTGTAAAATCCAGGCTTAGGCTTTCTATATGCCCTGACTTCACGTAGTTAAGAAAACAGCCACATGCAAAAGGGGGCTGGAATTGCGTTGGGCACATACCGGCTGGTTTTGTCTATCAGAAGAATAAAGGCTTCCAAGTGTAAAAATAATAGAAAATAACAGAAGAAAAGAAGAAACACACAGCAAAGCTAAATGGATACTACTACCTAGGGGAAACGAAACGTGATACGTTGGGAATGAACTGAGTGGTATTTTTAGCCACAGTGGTTAGGAGCTATTACTTCAATTAGAAAGCCCAGATAAATTTATACTGCCGCAGCTTGATGTCAGACGGACAAACACACAAATATAAAGTTGAGGGCAGTTAAATCGAAACCAAGTAGGAAAAGACAATCTCTTTCTTGAGAGGTCTTTAATTCAGCTGGTCTTCACTAATGAGTCTTCACACCACGTCTTCCTCTGAAGAAGGCAGCAAAGAGTAAGCCCAGGTTTCCCCTACTAGGGAGCCAGCAGCTGCCAAAGCTGGGGCCAGAGCATGGTGAAGGCAGCGTCTTCTGCCAAGCACCGAGTCCAGAAGAAAGTGGAAGAGAAAAACCGGCGCAGCTTGCCGACTGCCTGGGGAGCGTGGGACAGGGGAGCCTGCCCGGTTTCTCCCTCTACCAACTTCAGTTATTTTGGCTCTTGCTGTCCATCAAATGTAGTCCCAGCTACAGTCCCTACAACACTGGGAGCTGATGAAAGGATAGGGAAGCCTGCACATCAGATGGTGAAATATTCATGTGAAGGAAACAGTTCACAAATTTAAAAGAAAAAAAGCCACCAAAACCTGATTCCATTTAATTCAGGTTTGAATCATTCTTACTCCACTCTTGAGGACACAGCCTCAAGCCAAGCTACACTCTGCTCCACAGTGTTTGAGTTTGGATGCTGCTGTTTTGCAGCCTCTCTGATGAAGAAGCAGGTGTGGATCGCTACACTTCTTGCTGGCTTGCTTGACTGCACAAATCATCTGAGAAAAGAAACTCTTTCTGATACATGGCTTTTAAACATTCCCTATAAAAGCAGCAGAATAACATCCTTCACTGTTCCTTACTTTCAGGAAACAGATAATTAGACAGATGGCAAAAAAATCCTACTCAGTGCATCATTCTTTTGATCTGTTAACAGTAAGAGATCTTCCAGAAACTGGCAAGAACGATGCTGAAAAATTCCCTACCTAATCCTCAACCTGATTCTAACATGGACCCTGCTAATACTGGAATCTGAGTGCTCAGAAGGATCTCTGTTTTGAACCTGTGGGTCTTGCAGGCTGAGATTAAGGCCATGTGATAGCATAAAATTATGACAAATGCATTCAGAAAGCTGGGACTGTTGGAAATTCATAAGGACAATTGCAACATAAATCAGTAATACTGTCTCAAGACCCTTAGACTCTGAATATGTAGAGATGTACCTAAACTGCCAGGTAAGACTCCAGATGAACATTATTTTCTGGACAATCCTACTTCAGGCTGCTTCATGCTGTGGCCTCTGTTACTGGAAAAAATTAGAGACTGTGCCAGTGTTTCTCAATCTGTGGTCCATGCATCTGTGATGATCTGTGAGGTATCAGATGCTGGTCCATGAAAATAGTGAAAAAAAGAAAAAACCATTAATGCACGAAGGCAGTCAGGATCCAGAGACCCAAATTCAAAGATCACGTATTTTACCACTTTACTAATAATTTTGTAATACAGTAAATTGTGTTTACTTATCTGTTGAGCACAGTTCTTTTTTAAATTATTACTTCCTCCAGCCACTGAACTGCAGTTACAATATATAATCAGGGTTCTACACACAAAGATCATCCAGTCATTGGATTAAAATCTGGTGCTGTTTGACCTGGCACTCTTGTAAATTGTACATGGGAAGTATAATTACAATTAGAAGAGTCTTGTAAATTTTATGTTATAAGATTGCTGTTTTGGGGCCGAGATCCTCACATTTCCAAACTGGGGAGTTTGGCTATACAGAAAATGCAAAATCTAGTTCTTTAAAGAGAGATAAGTGTCCATCAGAAAGAGAATCATCCTTATTCTGTTGTAGGATGAAGAGGAAAGAATACAAGAGACGCTGCCAGTGTGTAGGAAACAGATTCCTGTCTATGGGGTAGAAAACGAGCACGTGGTGTTCCATTGCCAACAGCATACAAAGAAATTGCTGAAAGATCAGTACCATTTATTTTATATATTTTAAAGTCTATGCTTCTTTCCTGCTCCCGGCCTTTTTCTCCCCAGGAGCCAGCTCTTTTATTTATTTAATGCAACACTTCTTAGGAAAATGTCTTGTTTAAAGTCTCTGCAGTTTTACACTTGTCCTCTGAGTGGGTGTTATTTGCACAGCACTCCTCAAAGGTGGCTGTGATATTGCTGGCACTGAGTGAGAGATATGATGTACTGTAGGGTATTGCTCAGCTCCCCAGAATGAACATTTACTTGAGCAGAAACCACTTTATGGGTTTTACCTTTTATATTTTCTACTTATGCTTTTGGTGTAACAAATTTCCAAACAAAGAATGAAAAACTTTACCACCAGACAACAGTGTGCATGTTTAAAGGTGAAAGGTTCTGCTCTGGCACAGAAGAAAAGTAGTTATTAGCTTGTCTGCCAGGAGAAGAAAGATGTCACAACCTTTGAAATTGCATTCCAGTTTGCATTTCCTTTCTACACCTCGTTCGAAACAGATATTACATTTTGGCAGGAAATGAAGAGCAAAAACTTCCTGCAAAGATAAACTTCATGACTCAATTTATATAAACTAAACCTTCTGTGAGTTTAACATTACCCTTTAGAAAAACCTGATTGAATGCTCCAGGGTGAGCAGAAGATGGATGCTGTGTAGACTCCTGCACGCTGCCAGTCACTCCCTTGCTGGTCCTCACACATCTAACTCCACTGTCCCATTGGGTTTGTGTCTTCTGTAGGGACTACCAACACAACCACCAGACTAAGCACCAGCCAGGCACAGGGGTGCAGCCTCTGTGGATGCCAGCGGGATGGCACCCACCTACACCACAGCAGGACTTTCCCCACTGCATCTGGAACTAGTTTGGGCCACTGCCAGCAGAACGTCAGCTCCTGCCACAGGTGACACAGGAGAAGACATTTTGCTTTTCAGGTTTCAAGAAGGTGCCCAAATTAGATTGCATCTGCAGTGCTGGGAGGGTCCCCTGCTCTGCTAACCACTCAGCACCACATGCACCCAAGGAAAAAATGTTTACCTGGTGTGGCCACGGTTAACCTTTTTTCCTTGCTGAGACGGTGCCCATGGATGAATTCAGTCATGGAAGGGGGGCCCCTCAGAAGATATGATTCTGTGGAGGCAGGATGAATGGGGGCTCTTAATAATTTCTGGAGGTAGGTCCCTGAAGTCCTGGGATGGCTCTGATCACAAAGGGAAGGTGAGAATAGTCTTGCAGGAGATCCAAGAAAAATATATATGGAAACAAAAGAGTTTTACTTTAATTACCTTTCAAAGCCTCATGAATGACAACAGCATGTTAATTTGCTTAACAGGTAAAAACCAACTCGTGTTGCCACCCCATGTCATTTCCACAGCAGGGAACCTTGCCTGCACTGGAAATCCTGGTTCATATTAGGGGAGGAGGAGAGGAGGTTGAGTTATATCTCAGCATCCTGGAGTTGACATGTACAAGGCTCCCTGAACGTTCTCTTGGTTTTGCATTGTGACTAGAGCATACAAAAGGGAATTATTATCTAGGACTTCTCTAACAGAGAGTCCTTTTCATCTTCAGAACTGTGGAGATCCCCACACCTACAGAGCTTTGGCAGGGCAGTCACAAGACAAGATGAGAACTCACTGCTTGAACGGCAAAATATTTGCATTAGGTTATGAATGGCAGCCATCCCCCTTCAAAAGGTTGCTTGCTCCCATGCAGAAAAATTGATCTGAGTGAACACATCCATATTCTTTTCGCACTGATGAAGAAAAAGTGAGCACCAGAGCTTAACAAAGAGATGCAATTTCTTTTGTGTTAAGCACTGAAATGCTCATAGAATATGATTTTTTTTTTCCTTTATTTCAGATGCTCGTTACGGAAAACCTTAAGGAAAACTTGTTAAAGAAAATACATTCATACTAATATTAAAGACATACAAGATGCACTGAGATGCCGACAGAATATAGTTCAAAACACTGCATTAAGGAGGAGGAAATAACACAGTGAGTAGGTGGATCAGAACCACATGTTGCCAGACTTTGAATTTCATATTCATATCCTCCCCACCTCCTTCTCCCCAAAGTACGGAGAAAAAAAAAAAAAAAAAGAATTATAATGTTTACAATTCAGTGAACGACTTTAATGAAAGTCTGGCCACTGCACTGTACTGTAAAGATCACTGCATGCATACCTTTTCCTCTGAGTGCCACTGCTGACCAGTAAGTTTGGTTGCTGTGGGCCCTGACTATGCAGGAGGAAAGTGTCTATGCTTGGCACGGTGGCTGATGCCTCCTCACTTACTTTAGGGCTGCCGATCTTGCTCTTTCCAAGCTTGCCTTTGCTGCGTCGGGACTGCTCATGGTCAAACTCTAAATCCTCCAGTCGCTGGGTAAGGGCAAGTTTTTGCTGGATAGCCATGCGCAATAGAGAGTTTAGGGTCTTCTTCTCATCCTCCGCAGCTGCTAGCTGCCTCTGCATCTCATCCAGCTGCGTGACGTACTCATCACACCTGGGAAAACAAACAAGGCAGAAATCTGGGGAATCGGTTCAAGAACAAACCCTACCGGTGACTGTGTTCCCGGGCCACAGTTACAGGGACAGATTCAGATCCAAGCTTTTGCCAAACCTAATCCTGGAAGCAGACAGCCTAAATTCTTCTGTTCCCACTTTGAATAAATGTGGACTTGGATCTGATTGCCAACACTTCCCATGCAGCAGGAGAACCTGTATCTAGAATGTCAGAGTAGCCTATGACAACATGATATGTTTCTAACGGAGATAACTAACAATTGCAGGGAAGGTCTGGGATTATCTCCAGGTTAGACCACAAATAACAATTTAGGGGGCTGATTCAGCTAGTAACTCACCAGGGATAAGAATGTCTACTAATTAGATAATACTATTTTTCATAGACAGTAATATCTACTTAAGCAAAATATTACAAAAAAAAAGATAAAAAAAGACTGCAAGTAGTTTGAACACTTGACACATCAGATTATGTGAAATGAGAAGCCCTCAGTTGTTTGCCACTGTGCCATGGTTTAACCCCAGCCAGCAACTAGGACAGCAGCTACTGGAAAGAAAATTAACTCTATCCCAGCTGAAACCAGGACACATTGCTAACTGATTAAAGAGGAACTATGCAGGAAATCCCACACCTGAATGTTATTTCATTTACTGTTGAGTCTTTTGGAGGTGTGCTCAGGTATCCATTGCTATGATCACCAACTCCTTTTTAACCCTCAGCCTCTTTTATCTGTGTGAAAAACTGTATCTTTTTCATTTGCTTTAGATCTCTGAGACAAATTTTGAAATAAAACCACCTTTCTCATTATTTTGTTAGCATTTAATTCAATTTAGTCTCACTTTAAATGATTCCTAAGGTTAACAGGAAGAGCAAGGCATTTCGGGATGGTCTTAGTCACTTTTTGAAGTGAAATAGCTTTGGTTTGTTAAAAATAGATCATCTAATCAGTAAGAACCAAGAGAGATAAATGTATACCAGCAGTGAAATGATTGACAGGTAGCAGTACTGTCTGACCATCGGACATTTGTGGCAAGGTCCAAGAATTTTTCACATTAAATGATGCGACTTTTGTCAAATCTGCTCCCTATGTGATCTGTATGAATCTAACTTTGCTGTGTAATTTCAATAGTGTAATGGATGAGGATTTAACTTTATCAGTATCACTCACAGAAAACAAGCATAGAAAATAACTTTAGTTTTCCTTCTCAAAATTTGTGATGCAATAAACTTTTGAATTATTACAAACTGAGGGACAAAACTAATTTCTCTGTAACTTTAATCTTCTCCTTGGGCAACAGAAATAAAGTATACTTGAAAATTCATCATTATTCTTCACACACAAACACTCACATATATATATATTGCGCTCTCCTTTTGAATAATTCAGGCACTGGAAGTCTGAAATTACTGAAATTACAAAGTCAGCCATAGTTTCATCTACTGTTTTAGTATCATCTTTCTTCTACAGGACCTTAATAAGCATGACTGTCTTTATTCAAGCCTTGAGGAAGAGAGATATTTCTGAAACATTGGTTGGCTTAAAGCCAACTTGCACCCCCATTTCTGCTCCAAGCCATGAGATGTCTATTGATGCTTTAGCCAGTTTCTTTGACAGAGACATTAGAATGAAACCAGCATTCTAGAGATTAAATTCAATTAATTTGAAATAGGAATTACTATAATGTCTGTTATCAGAGTTGTAAAGACTCATTCTTGTAACCAGATGGATCCTGTATCCATCTCTCTTATTCTTTCCTGCTTTCCTCTTTGTCTAGAAGACATCTTTTTTTTCCAAATATGTTTTCTGTTGAAAATTTTTTAAAGTAACACCAGCAGCAACACCTGCAGCACAGTGCCACTAGAGGAACAAGCTGCCTTGCTTTAGTATGCAAATAAGCCAATTTTGGTTTTGGAAAAAGATTGGTTTTCCTCCGGCCTTAGGATGTGTTCTTGGTATTTACGCATCTGCTTTGTAAACCAGCATTAACTGAGCAGTTAAGAAACATAAGCTCCATGAAGGTGGGTATTACTAAAGCAGACTTAGACAAACCTGCTTTTCGTTACCTGCTGTGAACTAAAACAAGCTGGCCCTAGAAACCTAGGCCCTAGAAACCTAGAAACTAGATGCTGTTAGCTGGCCTCATACTCGAGACAAAACCAATCATCTCATTAACACATTTTCCAACTGTTCTGATTAATTATATGCACTTCCTAGAAGTCTCCCCATAACAGCAACCCTACATTCTTGGCAGTTCACTGCAGTGTTTGGGTGGTTCCAGTCATCTGACTTCCACCACGATTCCAAGTTTCCTATTATTTTTCACAAACACGTGGTCCATTGTCTCTGTATTTTGTTGCTCAAGCATGCATTTTTTTTGTTGAGAAACAGTGTTCAGAAAGGTTAAACCTAAATCAGTCAAGTAAAGGCCATAATTAACTTTAGAAACTGCTGAATTAGCAGCTTCAGATCTCCTTGAAGTCTGCAGCAGTGAAGGTTATTCCACGTAATGGGAGGCAGCTACTGCCTGCAGCCGTGGCATTTCCCTTCGCTGAAATATTCCCTACTAAGTGCAAGTATGGGATAAAAAGAGAAGTGTTTCCAATTAAAAAAGAAAAAAAGCATCACACACCTCCATATCACCTTTTGCCCACACTTCGTATAAATATCCGTGAAGTCTCACAGCATAGAGAGGAAGAAAAAGGTTAAGAGCTCCTCAGAGAGATGACTTCTGGCAGGGTACAGACCACTGCAGACCATGCAGGGCTCCAGGATGCACCAGGGCTCTGAACGGGTCTTTCAGAAGTACTCAAACAGTGAATAACAGAAGTTAGGTTATGTCCTCCCCAGACAGAGCTCTTTCCCAATTTCTCCCTTGTCCCAGGATGGGTGTATGCTGCAAATGACTATTAGATAAACAGCTTTGTTATCTTGCTGTCTGCTGGTCTACTTATTGCCAGAGCAAAAGTCAAGATTTCACCTATTTTTCACTTCTCTTGTCTCAGAAAGGAAGCAGACAGACACATAAGGCCACTTACTTTGTATAAACTGATCAAAGAAGCTTATATAGGAGTTTAAGGGATTTCTAGTTCCATCCATCTCCCTCATCTAGGAATGCAAACCAAACACCGAGTCAGGCTTATGAGTAATTTAGGTAACATAAATCACAGCAGAGCTTGAGCTAAAACTCAGGGACACTGACAGTGACAGATCCCTGCTCTATCCATGTAAGCATAATTCTCTTCTGCTCATAAATATTTTCTCATCTAGCATAGCTCTAGGATCTGTCTGAACTTCCTAGTCCATCTCTTCAGCATGCTTTTTTCTTTAAATATTAATCATAAGAAAATGTCTTGATGGATGGAGAATAAAACCAGTGCATGCAGTATCAGGACTGTAGCAATATCCTGAGTAGTATTTCTTGCTCTCTCCTTTTGAGTATCTCTGTTTAGGCTGGGAAAGCGAGCATGTGTAGGGACTCAGTAAAACTAGCTTTCTGAATCCCTTTATGATTTCGCTTTAAAAGTAGTTCCTTCTCTTCTTCAGCACTAGATGTCCCTTCCTTTCCCGGGACAACCCCTACTCTAGATGGGAAAACTAATGGTTTAAAGAATATATTTTTCATTTTCCCTCTAGATGAGGGCTGGCCATCTATCTCACCGCTTCACACTGCCACAGCTTCCACCCTGGATCAGCGACTTGGGGTTGGAGTGAGGGGAAACGACAGGAGGGGCAGGAAAGGCTCTCACCGTTTTTTCTGGTCTGGGACTACCAGAAGCAACCCAGGACAAAATAAGCAGGCCAAAGGCAGGAGCTGCAAATCTGATGGGCAGCACGTGGCCCTGGCATGGAACAGGAACTTCAACTCTGCTCTGCCAACCCCATGCATCCCACAGAAAAGAAGATTTTATACTCTGTTGCTTTATTTTCTGAGAGAGGTGTTTGGAGAAAAGGGAGTTTGAACTGTATTGAAGACATATTCTTGACAGGTCTGAAGTAAATTCGGAAAGGGATCAACTCTAATGAAGAGGGAAGGAGGATGCTGTACAGATCAGAGCCACAGAGATTTTGGATTGGGAAACAAACAGTCCCAGAAGAAAAAGGAGGACAAGTACAGGTACAAGCAGGATAGAAGAACTTTTGAGCGCAAGAACTTAAGGAGCAGAAGAATGCACAAGTGTCAGGGAAAATCACAGGAAAAGGAGGCCTCCTGCTTTCTGCATAAGGGATCTTTGGAGAAAAGTGTCCTCTTTGCTGTTCAGACCAGAAACGGGTATGCTGTGCTCTCCTTATAATGTGGTATGACCTTTATCCAGTACATCTGAGGAAGAAACCATACAGTTCAGCAACAGAATGAACATCCCTTTGGGGACCAAATGAACAGAAAAGGGTGGTTTATGAAAGAGAAAGGATATTGCTCTTTCAAACAGTATATGAAATAATTTTCTATAATATAACTCTACCATTAGAAAGATGTTCTCTCTACAGTACAAATTCAGGAGTAAGTACCATGTGATGCAGGATAACCATGGAAACCACTGTTTTATTCAACAGAAGACTAAATAATTGCTTTTTTAAGTTGAAGGTTGCTATTGCATTGAATGTTACTGCATGGAGAATGTTACAGTTTTATATTTTCAAACAGATTTCTGTTCTCGAACAGACATCTATAGTGTATCAGCTTTCTGTCATTTAAACAAATGCTATTCCAAATGGAGTATTCAGAATGAGTCAATGATTTGAACATTTAGGAAGATTGATTTAATTACAAAGGCCATTAGATTCCAGGGTAGGGAAGGAAAAGGAATATTTTACAACAGAAAAATCTATAGGAGCACACTGATGTGCAAGACCTTGCAGTGAATGATTTTTTTATAACTGCGTTCAGAAAATACTGGGCAGAACTTATAACCTCAAGGGCAGGGATGCGTTCCCCAGGCAATGCAGTGAGAGTTTAATCACTACTGCATGGAGTTTACCAGCAGCAGTAGATGCTTTGGGTGGGGTTTCTCTCTACTAACATTAGACATTTACAAAGTGGAAATCTGTGACTCTGCCAGTCAATCAGATTCCCTTTATAGTTCATAGAACAGAAACAGAAGCTTCATTGTATCCTACACACAAGACATCTAGATGAATGGCACCCTTGAAGCCTAATTCTCACAGCAAAGATGCTGCTGTCTCCCACCAGCTTAAGGATATGCCTTAAACCCAACAGAAGTGTACACTCAGGATGCCCAAATAGGGTAAAGAGCATTTAGTACACCAACAACCTAACATCCCCTTTAAGTAACAACTTCTAAATCTTTGCAAACTTCTTTTACCTCATAGGTTGATGATTTATGCTCATGATGTCACTCCTCTCCTCTGGAGTTAGTAGGCTTCCAGGTAGCCTTATAGACAGTACATTCATGTATCTCCTAGAGTAATGAGCTTGCAAATAAAGATTCACACATACATTTCTGAAACACACACACAACTTTGCTTTCTTGAAGAAAATCTTTAGATGCCAATGAAATCAATGGAGCTACCTTCGTTCACACCACCTGCTGAGTTGGTTCTTCATTTCCATTATGGCACTACACGTACTCTTCTGACGATGAACCTATGATGAATTTGTACACAGCACCAATGTCATGGCATGTAAATGTCCCTTCTCCTTCCTTCCCACCTCTCCCAGCTGCTGCTGCCACTGTCACTGAGCAACAAAGGACCTTAATGGCTGGAAGAGGTGAGATGGCACCTATATACTGCAGGGAGCACTGGAGAGTTGTTGGCATGAGGCATGAAGAAGTCTTATCACATACGAACTAAAGCACAAGCAAGAAATGTGCATTGCGTTTGACCATAAGGGGGAAAAAAAGAGCCTTGATAAAACAGAATAATTTCCTGAGGATACTAATTTCCTTGCTTATTTGGGAGTTAAGAATTTATTGATGAAAGCATTGGATCTTTAAAAAAAATTATTTTTAGGTAACCTTTTAAAAAGCAGCTAAAACCAAAAGCTCTTCTGAAGAAGGTGTGGGAGAAGGAAAGATGAGAGATGATTAATTACTGTCCTGCCAGGAGGAACTATGTTCCAGAAGATAAGTGAAACTTTTATCCTGTGAAGGAGATGATAATAAATTGAATATCACAGCAGGATAAAATAAGAACTCATGCTGGAGTGGGAAACTGCAGTAGCCTCACAATTATTAATGCTGGATTACAGCATAAGTTGGTTGATGAAATAGATTTTACTAGTGGTAAGTAATAAATCTTATGCTAATGAAAACATGGGATTCTGAAGATCATCATTAACCATACGATAGCTTCACATGACAGAATCACTGCATACTTCCGAATGTGAAAATCAGCCACATAAATCTACTATTTGATTTCTACTTTAAAAAGCCCTATAAATGCAAATATACTGGAGGCTGATATTGGCATTTATAACACTTTACTCAAGGTTGTATTGACATTGCTATTCTCCAGCTTTATTTTCCAAGACACGCATCTCAGTAGCACTTGAAAGCTTGCAGGTTTTGCACAGTGTGCACTCTAAGACTCATTCACCTTCATCCAGCAAACCCCTGACCTTGCAGAAAATAATTTCTGTCTCTCCTCCTAAGCACCCAACACACACGGCTAAGTCTGTGCTCACTTAGCACATGCATATTTACTTTTACAGTGCTGAGCCAGACGGTGAAACCATTGCCCTTACCTGGTTGCAAACATTGCTCTCAGGGATGAGAAGGTTGCTGCATCTTCCTTCAAAGCCTTTAATTCATTCCGTAGTTTGGTCATGGTTTCAGTCACCATTGCTTTTTCGTTTTCATATTTATTCTTCAAATTGGCTAGTGCCACTTCAGCTGTCTGAAAACACAAACAAGGATATATGCTTATGAGACAGATATCTGATAACAGCTAAGATGCCACATTTGATTTGACTTTTGACTTTCTTCTTCATTCAATAGGTAAAAGAAGTTAGACCTGAGCTTCATTGCACTGCACCCTTTAATGTCTTCTTTTAAGTTGTACTCCATGAAATGGGGAAAAGGAGGAAAGGCAGTTGGAAAGATAAAGCCAATTTCAATGCACTGGCAACAACTCGACACCTTAAATGTCTCTGCAAAACTGTGCGGCCGTACCTTGAGGACTCAGACAAGTAAGTTACTACAGCTTAATGAGCTGCTGCCACGTTGTTCGAGCTACAATAAACAACCACGTGTGTCCCCTGACCACATCGCAAACAGGACACACGGCACGTGAGACTCGGCCTCTGTAGCCGAGGTGGGAACTAATGTGTTTTTCCTCATGCTTCTTGCCAGCTGAGGCTTTCCTTGGGCCAGGTGACAGCCAGGACCTGACAGCTTGCTTTTATGTCTGAGCATCGGCAATACCTACTGTTGTGCAAACCAGCATTATTTTGGCAGTTTTGACCACTACAAAAAAAGAACCAAAAAAAGTGTAAATGACAATTTTCACTTAACAGGAAAGAAAGGCTTTGTAGTCATCCTGTTCCTTCATTTTTTCTGCTCCCTTCTTTCTTTTTTCAATTTCATCCACTAAATTTCTTTAATTTACTGTCCTACTGCTTTTAATAATTACATTTGTCTTATTTTTGCAAGAGTTGAACCTTCTGCTTTACCTACAAAGTTGAGTATCATTTTTGAAGTTATTCAAAATCCATAGTTTTATAGAGGCTTTATACCTACTACTGCTATGAGACATTTAAAATTATTGCCATTGAATGAGATGAAGGAAAAAATGTTTCCTTTTACATTTACTCAGAGGGGGTTATGGTTATTTTTTCATTTCATTTAGTGCAGAATAAGTTGCAGCATTTCCTATAGGCAATCAATTTCCCCTGTTGATCTTGTGGGTTCTTGAGCCATCACCAGGGGAGAGAAGTGTAGTAGAACATTAGTTTAAAGCAACAAGCAAGGGGACATGACAAAAGATGCTAATGGCCAAACAGTTGGAAACCTATTTTAAACTCTGTTTTCTGAAATGCAATACATTTCCCACTAAAAATATCTCTTAACAGAAGCACATATTAGCTTCTCCTACTGAAATACAACTCTATTCATTTGTGTCTGGGGAAACAGCACAGTTAGAAATGGCAGCATTAAAATAATTCAATTTTTTTTCCAATTGGACACTCACCAATAATGTTTTCTCTACTTTCACACCAGTTTACACTGAGAGAAGAGATTTTAAAAAAAACACTAGTAGCTACCTGTCATTTTAAATAGGTAGGTTTTTCCATGCCAAATTTGAAATCATCAGCGATACACATTAAAAAAATCAACCACTTAGGGATATATTAAAATAAATGCAGCTTTTCTCAACTTTGCTGACATATGCTTTGGTATAATGTAGGATGTAGACACCATCCTACGCCTCGGCAGGATAAAGCAGAAATCATCAGCTTTCTATCTGTTTTCAGCCATGAGCAAAAACGTACGCTTATAAATTAACAGGGAGAAGAAGGATTAACTATGTTTAATAAAACTATTTTTTGAAGGGAAATCTAGGAAACAGTGCATCAGAAGACAAATTCATGTTTAACAGATACGATTAAAGCAGATTTATTTAAGAATTTTCAGGTCACTAATGAGGCAGAAGTGATTTATGAGAGCACAGGTAGACTCTATAGCTCAAATGGAGTTCGGCTTTGCCCCTAAGGCAGGGATTCAGATGTCTTTGCTTTGTAAGAGAAATACAGCCCCATGTCCCTTAACCTATCACACCTGATCTTCAAATACCGAATTAATGTAAAGATTTTCCTTTGTTTAGGAACGAAAATTATTTAAAGATATGTGCCACCTAATGCTAGACTTTAAAAAAAATAATTGTTAAATTGTTTCAGCAGTGAGATTACATATTCGATGTAACCCAAAAATCTACACATCACTGAAACTATGCACGATGATCAGACAGATCATTGTGATCCCTATGTTTTAGTCTGGATGTCAGGATAAGTTAAATGGACATGTAACACTACAGAATGAAAAATAACTTAGAAATACAATTTAGTTGGTGAACAAAGGTAACAGAGGAAGTATTGTGTCAAATCTTCAAACCTTTTTTATCTTCCTATTAGAGTTTTCAATAAAACAACATACAGAAAATGAAGCATAAATTGCAAAACTTGTTGCAAGTGCCTGGTGGCTCTCCACGCACCAGATACGCTTTTGAACACACCCCTTTGCAGGCTGTCGAGGGTCTCCCTTCTGAAAGTCTCGTAAGCGAAGAACAAACGGGCACAAGTGCTCTACTAGAGAAGCAAATACAACTATCAAAAATATGGTTTTAATAGGCAAGAGAAAGAAGGGGGAAGCAAGCAAGGGTAGCTTCTATTGGAAACCTGCAGCCAGGGCCAGCAGAGCAGCAGAGCATCGCTTTAGCATGAGGCTGAAGAGGTCCTTGTGAGAGCCGGCAGGCGCCCGACCGTGCGGATGCTCAAGTTACCTACAGCTCATCATTTTGGGACCTGGATGCTGACTGAAGCCGATTGCTGTCAGACTCCTCGGCTCTAAGGATGACATTTTACAATGCAGCCAAGTCAATCTATATTGGCTAGCTGCCACCAAAAGAATAATTACCCAGTCTTTCCCCATCCCTACCCATTGCACAGTTTTCTTTTGTGCTTACTGTGAGCCAGTTTGGGGAGCCTGAGGAGGCAGAAAACTCTCCTGAAGCACCCTGAAGCCAGAATGTGTGACGGGGAGAGGGGCCAAGGGGAGAAGGGGAACTTGGACTCCATCTTTCAGAGATGCCTTTGACTCTGGTGACCTCAGCTGTACTTGTAGACTGTGCCAAGAGTAACAGGGACAAAATGAACTGAAGCCATAGCTTCATGTTACTCTTCCTCCAGCAGCAGCTCTGGTCTAAATTATTTCTAATTGCTCCCCCTCTCAGCCCATCTCCAAAATTGCGCCCATTGAACCACATACGTGCATGGTTGTGCCTGAACCCAGTTCTGCGGGATAATCTAGCCTTTAAAGACCTGGGCTGAACGGTGTGTTCAGAGAGTGCTCTGAAAGGAAGGATGGGACAACATCTCCAAGTGGCAGGTGCCAGAAGGAAGCAGACACCCAAGACCCGACTTTGTTTTTAACAGCTCTTTCTGAAGCATTTGATCTTAAGCTTCACTACAAAACTGCGTCAGAGAAATTAGAGAACTTCACATAAAAATGAAACCTCTGAGAAACACACATGGAAATGGGGAGCACAAAAAAAAGATAAAAATGCAGAAAAATGTGCAAATACTTTTCAGTGAAGTAAATAAGGCAATAAGACAGGAGAGGGGCTAATGACAGTCCTGTCAGGAGATGACTCATGCTGAAGAACCAGGCAAACAAACTACCCAGCCACTCAGCAAGCCACCTGTAGACACAGGATTAATGGCTCACAGAGCACGTAGCATTTACTGTGCAGCAGAAGTCACCTGGAGCTGACAGCAAGGCCGGGAGGGAGCAGAGAGCTCCAACTCCCAGACTCCTGTGGAGCATGAAACACTATCCAGGAAGAGAGAGCTGGGGCATGCAGAGCTCAGCCGCCCGCCCCCAAAATCAAGGCACAGAGATGCACAGGCTGCGGTGGGCACTCATCCGAGCCCCAGGACTCAAGGCACTGCCAGAACTAGCGACATCCTTTTCACCCTCTTCCTTATCCTTACTGAAGAGATGTTTGCCCAAACCCAGCTGCCTAAAGGTTGCCACTTTAATCTTGAAATCTTTGAACAAACCTCATTTTCTCTATCCAGATTTCACATCCTAAGAAGACTTTGTATCTCATTTACCTTACATTAATAGTGTGAGAAGCAAACCAAGTAAAAAAATTGTTGCTGAAAGAATATTAAGTTCTACAGTGGTAAGTACTTTATTTTTTCACACAAGAAAGCAGAACAGTAGCCTGTTGTTTTAGTGCAGAAATCATACGTGCTACTAGATCTTTCCACCCAGCATGCTCTCTATATAACGTCAGGGCTTTTGTTTCTTGATTAGGTACTGTATGTCTAGAGTTATCCAGCTATTTTTTCTTGAAGGACTTTTATGGGTATCTCAGTTATGGGAGCTGGAGACACCATAGTTACTGCCAATACAGATGTGGAGGCCTTGCTGGCTCAATTCCTTCCCATTGAACCAATTACCTATGAGAACAACGGATCATTTTTCAGTCACAATTTCAGGATATTAAATTGCCCTCATAGGCAGTTTTGCTTTCTGAATGTTATCAGAAATCAATATCAAAACTATTATTGAACTGGTCCTAAAAGTTATTATATCATTAATTTGATACTACTTCACAAATTTATGCTACTTGTTAATGCTAATGCTACTTGAGCTTGCTCCACAAAACTGGTGCTGACACAGTAATGATGGCTACAAATAAACGGATACATAAATCAAGACAAGGTAAGCAAGCAACCTAGCAAGATATATGTGCCTTGCTATCTTGAGCAATTGATTCAATAGTCTATTTTCCTGGGCTTCCTGTGGTCTGTTTGCAGCCTAGCTTAATGCTTATTTGAAAATATTGCTAAAGAAAATATAGCTAGATTAAAAAGAAATATCATCAGATATTGCCAAATGCCTTAAACTAGGCAACATCTTGTCAGGTGCAAACAAAATTTTATTGTATGCTGTTAAGGATTTGAAACTGCACTGCTGGGCTGCCAGGCCCACTGCAGCAGGAGGGGACAGAAACAGGGACTTCTTCGAGGCTGCCCTGCAGCTGGGTAAGTCACTGTGAAGCGGAGTGAACACAATTCGAGTCTGGAGGTGGAAACTCTGCTCTTGTTCTCTTCCGATGAGCCATTTGCCCCTGCGTACCTGGATAACAGAGAATGTCAGTGCACTGCAGCGAAGCGTATTGTCAGGAAAAACCTACAATTCTGGTTTTAATCTGATGTTGCAATGCTTCTGGTGGTCACTAGATAGCACCCATGCTTCCCTGGTTAAGGGTGTGACTTCGCTACTGAAATACAGCCTGAAATACCAGACCCAGGGGCCTGCTGCTGGTCTTCCCCCCTGGATCTGAATGGTGAGATTCTCTAGGAAGGCCAGGTCTTTGCCATTTTTACAGTGCGTTTAGAATCATAGAATGGTTTGGGTTGGAAGGGACCTTTAAAGGTCAACTAGTCCAACACCCTTGCAATGAGCTGGGACATCTTCAACTAGATCGGGTTGCTCAGAGCCCCATCCAACCTGACCTTGAACGTTTCCAGGGATGGGGCACTTACCACCTATCTAGGCAACCTGTGCCAGTGTTTCACCATCCTCATTATAAAAAATGTCTTCCTTCTCTCTAGTCTAAATCTACCTTCTTTTAGTTTAAAATCATTACCCCTTGTCCTGTCACAACATGCCCTACTAAAAAGTTTGTCCCTGTTTAGTTGTGCTCCTCTTGCTTTCACATAGAACTCCAAACCAAAAACCTTCACCCAAAGTGTCTCTGTTTGGAGCGCTAACAAATACAGGGGTTTTGTAACAGCATTGCTACAAAGCACGATGAGCTGTGATGCGGCCCCTCTGGAGGCCGAGGATGGGTCAGGGCATCCAGCCCCCACCAGCAGCTGCAGGCTTCCCTCTCGCAGGGGCTCCCACGGCTCTCCCCTCCTACCTCGGGCACCAGCAGTGTCTTGCTGTACTACGTAAGGGATGAAAAGACATGATTTCATATTAACGTCAGCTTCATTAGGGCTTGAGGAAGGTTTTAACAAACCAAAATCCTGGAGCATGTGTGAAAAACTGAACCAGATGTCCTCTGTAGGGTCATCTAAATGGAAACTCGCAAGGGAAAAAAAAATCCCCAGCCTATTGCTGCTTAAAAACTTATTATTTTGGAGGGAAGAACTCAAGGGGATGAATTTTGACTCCTGTTTTTTGAACATGAGATATGCTTTGGATCCTGGGAAACATCCATCACTTGAGGCTGGCGGTACTGCTAGCACATAATAAATCTCCCTCCTCCAACTTTAAATCTCTCCTATCCTTTTCTATTATTGTCTTTTAACTTGAAAGTTTGAGGATGTTGATATTAGGTTTGCATGAACAGTATTGCAAGATTCTACAGCCAGTTGTACAGATACCAATAGCTAAGCTGCTATCCAAAAAATAAAAGTTTAATTAATAGTACCTCCGTACTCAGCAAATCTATCTTTCCCATTTCAGTGAGCACACTGTAGGGTGATGCTTTATTTCTGACAGCAATAAAAGAGCAAGACTGAGCTAGATTTTCTGGTAGTATAAAAAAATAAATGACGGCTCCATGCTAATGGAAAAAATCTTTAATTTGGAATCTAAACCCATATACCTCAATTACATCTTAATTACATTTTAATTACATGGAAAATCCACATATAATTGCTCAGAGCAATTATTGCTTAGCTAGAGATGGTATTTAATTACTTGAATTAATATTTAACATGTGTTGTATTAGAGGGGGGGAAATGCTATAAAAGACTCAATATATACTGAAATATTGCTTCAATTTAAAAATCCCCAGTACTCTAGAAATGCAGTTACAGGTCCAACAATCAATTAAACCTGAAACTGTAACTTCAGACTACTTGACTACTGGGAATTTTAACACTGAAATCCCATCACTGTCATCAGCTAATAGCATCCCAAGCTGTTAACCAGGATTCGTGCCCCCATGTGGTGATCACCACACTGTTTTTAGATGAGAAAAGACCCTGGCAGTCCAGAATGATGACTCTGCCACTGTAGCCTCTTGCATTCAGACTTAATTCTGGACATAAGGAGAGGTACCGAAGTAAATAAAACTATTTGCGTGCTTAAATTTAACTTTTTTAAGGAGTTTGCAGACCTGGAATGTAATGGATACAAAGGGCTTGGAAGGATATAGTGTGCAAAAAAAAAAACCCCAAATCGACAGTATTCTTGAAAAACACATTATTATATGGTTCTTTTTTGGCATTTGATATGAAATGCAGTAATTCTCAGCTTATTTGTATTGGTGAAACAACAAAAATAAAGTGGTTTGATAATTTTGGTTTTTTTAAGCTGTGAAAATTTTCAAAATAACAATTTGAATTTTTTTATTCTCTTAAAATACAACTTTATAACGAAACCTTCTCAAAATAAAAAACTGCAGTTACTCTTTCAGTCAGCTTTGTCATGTAGTGATG
>VFFE01008410.1:249840-308805 GCA_008921705.1 Burhinus oedicnemus | reverse complement strand
AAAATTTTATTTTCTTTTTTTTTGAAAAAAAAAAAAAAAAGAAAACCCTGATTTTATTTCTTAAAGGATTAAAAATGTGACAATGCAGGAGAAACTACTTCTGACTAAGAAGAAAAATAATAAAAAAAATTTCCAACCACCTGTAATGAAAATAACTCAGCATTTCACCTTCTGTCTTATCAAAGAAATGTCCAGCTTCTGTACAGTCCAAAGCCACTGGTCACACTCTTACGCCTGCCATTCTCTTCCTGAGGCACGCTTTAGCTTTTGTGGCATTTATTTTTAATACCCTTAAATTTGCTGGGGGGCATTCAAGTTTTGCAGCCTGTGGAGCGTTACCAAAAGCCAAGAAGAACGCAACAGGTTGCTTGGACCATCTGCTCCACTAAATCCCACCAGCGGGGCCACGTGCAGCTGCTGAGGTGCTGGCCCAGGTGGTCTCCCCTACACTTGCCTTCCCCATCACTAGAGTGGTACCTGCCCTGGCGAGGGGCCAACACACCCCTGAGAGCCTCTCCATGCACAGTCCGTTTTGTTTTCCAATGTTGGAAACATTTTCGTTTCACAATAGCAACAGGAACAGTCCCGTGCATCAGGCTGGGTGGTAGGTGATGCCTCCCTGCCCCACTGCTTTTCTCTCGCTCCCCAGGAAAGGCTCTTCTGCCTGTGGCCTTGGTGAACGACGGGTGCTGAGAAAAGCAGAGCTAAAGAGCTTAAAGAGGAGGCAGGGAGGGAGGGGAGAAAGGTCTGCCCTCACCGTGATTGAGAGAGAGGCTAAATAACCTGTGAGTAAAATATCTCCTCCGAAATACTCCTGGGAAAGCTTGTAAGTGACCTGTATAAATAACAGACATTCCCGACTGACTGCTTTATTAGCATCTTACCTGCTTGTTGGCTTTCAGCACTGCTCTCAGGGTTGCGATCTGCTCCCGCTTTGTACTCAGGAGTGATTTCAGTTTCAGTATCTCTTCCATTAAGGCCTCCTTGTCTTTATCAATCATGGGCGCCAGCTCCCGGGCTGCAGCACGCTGGCGCGACAGCTGCAGCGACCGATCGACAGCCTTCTGCAAGTGCTTGATTTGGTCCCTTATTATGGCATTGAGGTTGTAGATGTTCATCGGCTCTTTGCGGATGTCACTGGTATCGGAGACAGGGGAGGAAGGAGGGGCCGTGATGACAGGAGAAATGGTAGGTGTTTTTGTTGGGCTCTGCTCCTTGCCAGGCTCCGTGGCCTCTTTTGTCACCTGCTCAGTCGGGGTTCTGGCTTCTACGGGCGATGCCACCCCCCTTCTGGCGAGCCGCGGGGAAAGGAGACCTCGAGGGTCGTCTGGTCCTTTCAGGCTCCCGCTGCGGGTGACTCTGCTTTGCCTGTAATAGTCCAACATGACCCTGTTTGGTGTCTCGTTGTTGCACAGGCAGACATGATGGTAGAGCTGAGCCAGCTCCTCGCTAAACGTCACCAGCTCATCCTGGGCTGTGTTGAGGGTATTATGGTTTTCATTTGCTATGCTTGTCATCCTTTGCAATTCCTTTTCCATGTGGACCATTTTTTCCTGGCTTTCCTTGGTCGACTTCTCCAGGTTTGTCACCTGTTCGTCATACGTCTGGATTCTGCTCTCATACTTGGCCTTCTCTTCAGTGTAGTTTTCCACGTATTTATTATATTTCTCCTTTAAGGCTTTGATTTCTGCTTTAAGGTCTATCACCTCAGTAACAGCTACTTTGTATTTACATTCTAGGATCTCCAAGCCATTGATGTCCACTTCGTAGTCGTGTGCTTCCTCGCCAGGGTCTCGGCCCTTCTCGCAGTCAAGCTCAGTTTTCAGCTCCTTGTTGCTCTGCAGCCCCCTCATGGCATTGACGTGCTCCGTGAGCCTGTGGACTCGCTCGTGTTGCTCGGTCAGGGCTCCCTTGGTGTGCTCCAGCTGCGTCTGAGACTCCTGCAGGTTGGCCAGGAGAATGGCCTTCTCTCTCTCCACCTGCAACAGAGTCACGGTAAGAAACCCGGGATCTCACCCTACTCGTGCTGAACACCAAACTGCAATCACATTCATCTCTTCCACTCCCCCACTCTGCATACACAACTTGAAGGCTCCAAAGAGATTTTAGCCATAGATTCCTACACCATAAAATTAAGTCAGAGAGGTACATATAACTTGTACAGGGCTATGTAGTCCCAGCCTCTGTTGCAGTTTGCAATATCACTAGGTCATGACTTTACACATTGCCCACTGAAGAATTACTTAGTGCCTAAGCACTAAATGCCTAGTCAGCTAGAGTGATGATAATGAATTTATTAGGACATATGTTCCACAAATTTTAATAGGTATGAACTGCATCACTGCCAACTATCAGTCAACTATAAGCCTTTTCACTGGTACGTACGCTTTTCTCAATGGAGTTTGAATTTACATTTCCCGTTAATAGCTCTACCAATCCTTCACAATATTCATTTATATCTTTGGACTGTTGCAAACTTTCATTAAGGCTTGATTACTGAATGCAAATACAGGAAACAAATGGCTGTGTACATTTCCACAGATTAGATTAAATAACCCGCCATGTGGGAACGTAACACAGATGAGGAGACTAAGCACATGCAATTCCCAGGACTCCCCATCCCCAGCATTTAACTATAAGCAAAATCCATCCTTTTAAGGACAAGGCAGAAAAAGCAGGATTTGTGGTATAACTAACAAACCACTGGTTTTGACCTAGTAAGTTCCTTTCTGAATATCCACAGAGAAATGTGGATGTTGAACAGCAGAAGAGGTCATGGAGGAGGACTCTAGAAATTTTAATGCACAGAGTCCTAAAGCAAGCCAACAGGAAAACAAAGTTCGATCTGCTCAGGTATTTGCTATTCATGATAACACCTCTGAAAGACTCCCATTTCAGATTTTAAGTGTAATGCTCCAACTTTTTTTTCCTATGCCTTTGTCCTGTTCTGAGTTGTGAACTGGGAAGCAGAAGAAGGGACAAGGAGATGGGATCCTTCTTGCTTTCACAACTTTTCCAACAGGATCCTGAGCCTACCGGGTTTTCTGCTCTTTCTCTCCCACTGTTGCAGTATCTCAGCCCTGCGTTTACACATACAGTGAAAACGGCACGCTCCACGTTCCCTTTATGAGTGGCTGAATTACTAATTCTGAGAATTCAAAGCTGTCAGTTCTGAAAAAACCTTTAAAAAGTATTTCCTTCCCCATCAGCATCCCCCCAGGCAGCATTTGGAAGAGAGTCAAATCAGCCACCATGAATCTTACTGAAGGAAAAGAAAAGCCTTTTATAGGCTGAGAGGGTAATAACACCATCTCACAAAATGTTCCAAGCAGCGCTTCAGACTCCTTCAGGGTTTTGAGCAGTGGCTGCTGCTCAGAAGTATTAAGGCACTAAAGCGAATGATGATCCCCTGGTTTTACAGATAGGCTTTCAAAACACGACCCTCTATTAGAACCTGCAATCAATGGCAGGCAGAAACTGTAAGAATAAAAATAGAAGCCATGTTAAAAATACCTAAAAAAATCAGCCTAGTTTTTTTGTGTACAGGTGACTGATGTCTTAAGAATTAAAAAAACAGGGCCAAACCTCATCATTATTTTATGATCCAGGAAGAGGCTGTCTCCTTAGATACAGGGTGCTCCACTTTAGGCACTACATAGTCTGTGCTGTAATGCAGAAGAGGACAGCCGAGTACCACAGGTATATTGATACCTTTCTCCATTTGACGTTGTTTCCCCATCACTACCTCAGTCTGCCTGCTGACCCCATTGCTGCTCACCCCCTTGTGTCAGCCTGCTCTTGTTGAGAAAATCCAAAACAGAGCAACCTTCCCCTTTGCCAAGAGCATCTTCTTAAAAGGTGGCTGCTCTCCACAGATTTCTCGGTCAGACCTGTCCTGGGGAGCCTCAGAGAGCTGCCCAGTAAAAACCTCCTCAATAGCTTTCCTCTGTTTTTTTCCATCAAGCCCCCTGCCCCAGGTCTGCTCTCCCCAGAAACTTTCAGCTGAACTCTGGTTGTTACCACCAGGTGTGGCAGGCTTAGGTGTTAACTGCATTACTCTCAACAGATAATGAAGGTATTTATTCCTTCAGGCAGGTAAGGTGAGCTACACATGTGGATGAAAATCTGAGTTTTGGTTAATTTAAAGGACCATCTCACCTTATGGTGAGGAGTCATATGGATAATAAAGATCCATACATTACACACCAAAGGCAGCTGGCTTTTTAAGGTGTATGGGTCCACTGTGTGTATGTTCACATGGAAGTAGGGAACCAACTGTAGACTGAACTAGTGCAAAAATAAATATAGAGCTCACAGCCAGAAAGCCTTTCCTTTGAGAAAACAAATTGGTGTTAAAGCAGCACGATGTTTCAGTGTATGCTTCAATTAATCAGACAGAATTGAACCTGCGGGATTACTGATCTCAGCCGTCATACTCTATCATGAAGGAAAACTATAACAGAGCTAATTGGGATCTTCATGATCATTTCTCTTCTGAACATACACGTGTTCTGGAAACAAATACTTGTTCAAATAGAAAGGATTTTTTCCGGAGAAAAAATGCAACTTTTAAAACCCAGATATCAACTTGGACAGTAGATAAAATGAAATAACATAGATCTACTAAATTTTACTCATTCTGGTCCAGTAATTATGGATTCAGCTAATCAACTTCCATTTAAAGTTATAAATACACACTTCTACTTCCATGAAAAAAAACCAACAAAAATCCAACTCAGCCTTGACCGCACCTTCTGAATATTAATCTCTGCTGTTTCCAAGTATAGTAATTATATTTCTTGTTCTAGACAATAATATACTGTTATTTCCACTCACAGCAAACTTCGGGGAATTGCAGTTATTTTTCAGTCCAGTTGGTGGGGGGTTTTTTGACATTGAAATTAGTAGCAGCAGTAAGGATATTTATTATCTTAAAATGAAAATAAAAGCAATTCAAAAGTAGCTGTACCTATTTTGTGATGCACCCTTCCCTTCAAAGGTGTCAGTTTGTGGAGATTTCCTTCCCAATTTGCTCTATAGTTTGCAACTATGGAAACCAATTTTAGCATTGCTATTTATCCTTTTTTTAAAAAAATAACATCAGAATATCAGTGAAAACTTCCTAGCGGAGACTGGAACAAATCAAGATGAAAACTTAGTTCAAGAACCCTGAATCTCAGCTGTATCCTATCTTTGTCAGGGAGTACCAGACAGCTGGAGAAGAGTGTCAGAAATTGGGCTGCATGACTTTTTTTTTTTTTTTCCCCTTCTTTTTCTTAAGAGAACTTAATCTAAGTTTTCCAAATATGATGTTGGCCTCAGGAATAGGGAAAGCATCACCATGGAAGGAAGAGAGGAGTCCTAGGCTTTAGAGATGAGATACAGAATTCTTCCCACTGGACAACAAACATGAGGAAGAGCAGAAAGCCTTGAGCTTTTCTGAGAAAATTTCGGGAATATGAGAATTTTCAGCAAGATGTTTTTTACCTAGTGGGTTTAAAAGATGGGAGGGGAACAGTTACAATTAAATCTCTCCTAGTGACCAGCACAGATCATGGAGCAGCAGCATCCTAAAGCTGCAGAAGGAATTATACCTGTCATACTAACTGTTTTAGTGAAGGCTTCTTTTTGAGACTAAGGAGTGAAAAAGTTTGCCACACATGTACAAAATGGCAAATCTGAAGTTTGTTTCTCTCCAAAATGGAGCCTGCTGTCCTATAGACATAAAAATAGTTCCCAAGAGAGAGTCAATTCCTTCAGCAGCTCTGTCATAGTACAGCCTCTTCAGAGGAAACAAGAGGAACATGTACCAATATTGAGATACAGCTGAATGAACACCACATAGCAAAGAGTGTGGAGGAGAAAAAATCCAATTTTGCTGAAGAATTAGCTTTGGTTAGCTTGAACCTGATTAAATCTCCCAACTATTCTGAGGAAAATCTTGGACGAATTTTTCCCATTTAATTTGTGTGACCTAAGGTGAGCTGATGCAACTCAACAGAGATGATCACTAAAAAAAGTAGACATCGGCATTTTGCAGTAAGTCTTTTCAGTATATAAAGAAACCAGGTTTCCAGCTGGGTCTTATTTTTCTTTTTAAACCTTAAACCATGATTAGGACACTGAGCAATGGTGGCAGCTATCGGAGTGCTGGGGCCCGGCAAAGCTGTTCTGACCGAAAAATGGCTATATTTATTTTCTAGGGTCCTCCTAGGGTCCTATAGGACCCCTAAACAGTTTGTGGCTAGTAACCATCAGAAGGCTGACTGTTTAAGAAGTGTAAAATAAATAGGTGATGTTAAAGTCAGAGACCATCAAAACATCTGCAGTATCTTTCAAGTAGAAGTTTGCTGATTTATTAAGCTCAATATTTAATTTAATAAAATCAAGACAAAACATAGTTAAACAATCTTGTTTTTTCATTTCCAAACAGCTTTCACTCCAAATTTGTATTGCATAAACTTCATTGTAAATTATGGTTGAAAATGCTTATGCTGTATTTTAAAATGTGAACATTTCAAAGCATTTCTTCTGAAGCCAGGTTTTTTTAATTTTTAAAATTGTATTTCTGAACGAAATCAAAAGCTGCATGTAATATGTATGTGCATATATTATATACATAAATGTACATGTACATATACATGCATATTTTTATATATGCTTGTATACACAAACTACACACACTGTTTACATTTTAATACTGGAAAAGTTTCTGATGGAATTTTTCACAGAAATAAAATTCCAAATTTCAAGCTTTCCCACTTAAATTATGTATGTCTTGCCTCAAAGTTATTTGTGCAAAGCACTAGATGTCATCAGTGTTTGCCATGTCACAGCTCAGATCAAAACTTCCCACGGTGAGTTTGGCAATGAAGTAAATAAAACTATTAACTCTTCAGCAAATATAGGACAGACGACATAGGCATTTATTGTTCTCTAGCAAGCACTGAAAATTAGGTTTGCTCTACTTTACTTCCAAATCACCTTTTACATTTTAAGCAATAAAGGATTTACATTTACCCTCTTTGGAAGAGGAACTTTTTGGAAGCCTGCAGCTAGAAAATGCTGGATGTTGCCTTGATGGTGCCAAAACCTTTTAAAGCTCTTGTGGCAGAGAAGATGCTCAACAGCTTGGGCAGCAGGACCCTTTCTCTTTGTGGCACTGTACCCCTTTCTAAGATGATGTCAGCATCGGGGCTGGCAGCTTGATTTTTTATCTGGCTTGCATCCCAGGCTCCTATTCTGGTTATGCCTGGGTTGGGCTTGGATGAATAGAGAACAAATGCTCACTGTACGGTCCCCAAGGCACCCCCTGCAGCCTGCACATCCGCTGGGACTGCCAGGGTGGACAAGGGCACTCTGTGACATCTCACACACCTCATGCTCTCCGAGTGCACAGTTATTAAGAGGAGCGCTCCTCTCCTTTTGTTCTCTCGACAGTATGCTGAATCTTCTTCAAACTGAATTTAATGGCAAAAACTCCCTCCAAGTTGCAAAGGAGCATAATCAAGTCTGTCTGTATTTTAGTGGGGGTTTTTCCAGATAGCTTTGGTCATGCTGAAGAGTGCTTTATTTGACTTGCAATCTCAGCGACATTTCCCATCATCAAACCAGGAGAAAAGAATCTAGCCATCTGCAAGCACAGCAACTAGTTCCCTTCCTCCTCTTCCCACTAAACATCTGCTCAGATCACACTGACTTTTCACAGACAGATCATCTGTTTTCTAGTGGTATTTCTAGCAAACTCTGGATATGAAGAAAGCAGAAGTCTGAGAACAGGTCAAGAACGTCACCGGTGAAAATGGTTGCAAAAGCTGGCGCTAGGGTCCATAGGATGTGTGTCTAAACACTTTGGGAGATTAAATTCAGCTCTTACCTGCATGAGTTGCTGCTTCAGTTTCTGTATTTCTGATATGTTGAGCTCACTGAAGAGGTCAGAGACGGGGTGCAGAGATTCTCCTTTCCTACCCGTGGCAGTTCGGTAGTCACCATTGAGTTTCACAAGAGGCCCGTGGATATGTCCGTTCATTTTGTCATCATTGTTGGGCTCGCCCCCGTCCTCTGTGAACTTTAATCCATCTACTGATATATTAATATGGTTATTATACATACTATCATTGAGGTTGATATACTGGGAGAGCTCCTTCCTCAGATTGTTCTTTTGCTCTCTTTCATTTTTTAAAGTTTCCAGAGCTTCCTCCAGCTGATGCTCAGCAATTTCCTTCAGCCGGATGGCATCTTCTAGCTGACTATTAAGCAACACTGTCTCCTCCTCAAATCGTTTAATCTCATGCTTTAATCCTTCATATTCAACCTGAATTAGACAAGACAAAGAACATTCATAATACTAAAACTTAAGTCATGAAAACCTGCCATTTATCAGCCTTATTGAAATAGGTGTTAGAGAAAATATAATTTGAAATACCAGACATTGCCTGAAGCTGCAAAGAACTGCCTGCACAGAAAACGCAAGTGGAGCTCACTCTGTTCAATACTCCACTGCTTACTTTTTCAGCATGCGAGAATCAAGAAATATAACACCTATTTCTGAGTAACTTATGACAATAAACAATGTATTTCATGGAAAGAAGGCTGTTTAGTAGCAGATATCCTGGTAACCATAGATTTATTATGAGTTGCCATAAGCAATGTTGGTATCTCATGGTATGTATAGATCTCAGGTTAGTATAGTCTCATCTATTAATTGCAAGTATTCTAAAGATGACTTCTTCATGAAATTCTTACTAGATGTAAAGTCACTCAGGCACAGATATTCTAAAGTATCTGATATTTTAGTGGTGTTCAAGTACAAAAACTGTAGAAGAGCCTCAACTCTCTTCTCTGTGCCATACAAGCCTCTCCAGTATTCGAGAAGCATTTGATTTTAAAAATTAAACAGCAACCTATTTATACAATCAGTTTAAACTCTAAGATGTCCCAAATTGTTAGAGATTTTTAAACTACCAGACCAATGCAGTAAACAGCTTATCTAGCCACACAATCTTTGAACTGTGTGTTGGGGATGCCATTTTGGACCACTTGGCAACCGGTTGCTCCAACAGTGCTGCCTGAAGTGCTTCGCCCAGCGACCTGGTGCAGCCTCACCAGGTTTGGAGGGATTCACTGGTCTTTCTCCTTCTCAGAGGGCAGGCTCCCCGCCCCACGCCAAGGTGCAGTGTTTTATCAAGGTATTTATTGGCAGTGTGGACTAAGGAAAAAGTCAGCTGCTTCTCTGTTCTTTAAAAGGCACCTCCCACATTTATTCAGTCCTTTCTATTGCACCTAACAAGAAGCAAAGCCTAGGTAAACCCAGTCTAGGTCAAAATCAGTTGCTCAGCAATATCTAGATGGTGCAGCTGATCCCCACTGCAAAGCACGCTCCCTTGCTGGCCCTCCTCATCTTCCTTTACACTCTTGGAAAATTCCACAGCAATGAAAAGGAGGAGCTTTGTTTGTAAAGGTCCTTGTCCATGCTTGACTCCTGGTAAAAATGATTATGCTTTGATTTCTAATTTAATTCTAATCATGTTACTCATCCACCTTTTCATTTCTAAATGCAAAAAATTCCCAGTATTGGGTGAAATAATTTAATAGTTCGGTGAAAGGGAAAAAGAAATACTGAATTTGTATGCTTCCACAAAAAAGCTTTTTTCAGTTGAGGCTTTTTGCATTCAAATGCATTAATATGCATTCTATTCTGCAATTTTAAGGCATTGTCTAGAGTATTTTTTACTTGACATACATATTTAAACAAACTATAATAAGGTTCTAGTGAAAATAGAAATATCAACCATTCCTATTGGAGTAGAATATTTGTCAACCTGTCAAAAGTCTTGTACTCATACACCTTTGCAAAGGCAAACTTAAAAAACAAAGCACTAATCTTCAAACCCAGAGAATGGAAACATTTCAAACAACAAAGAAAGTTTAACATTTCCCAATATGACTTTGAGATAGAAAAGGAAAATCCATGATATCTTGAAATCTACATCAAAGAACTTGATATCTTTTCTGACTGAAGAGAGAGGTCCATCTGAAAAATTATTAAATCCCATCAAGTAGCTATGTTTATAACTTAAGGACATGGAAAAAAGAAACCTTTTAAAATTTTAAATCCATATGAAAACCAGAGGTCTATATTATCTAGTTACCATCTCATGAATTCTTGCTTACAAAAGCTACAAAAAAACCCAACCCAGATAATGACAGTTTAGTACAGAGACTTGTAACATATGGTTTTGTAAATTAAAGTATTATAGTATAAAATGCTCTTGAAATTTTATCTTGTAGATCAAAGCTATTTTAGGAATCACAAGCGCATGGATATGTGATGCAAAAAGACTGATTTTTAATGCCATTCAAGATGTGGCAATGCTTTTCCTCTCTCCACAGACTGCTGGCATTCCATTTCATTAAGAATGAAATATTATGACAAATATAAACATTTGCAAATGGATTTTCTTCTGGGGAAAATTGGACAGTCCATAAAGGGTTCTTTAATTTTCTGATAGTGTGAAAATGCCTCCTATGAGGTCAGTGAGGGAAAAATCCATGCCTCAGAGGGGGAATTTGCTGGCTTGGTAAATAACTGACACAAAGATGATCTGCTATAAATTCAGTTTCAGGAGTGTGAAAGTCTGGGTATCTTCATAAATAAGGAAATGATGTACCAATTTCTATTACCTGCATATTCCCTGCGGCACGGCTCTGTTGTTTTAAATGTTTCAATTGCATTTGTGCTGGAGCGGTAAAAAAGCAGTAAAAGATAGCTGAAATAGTACTGCATATTCCTGCAGGAATAAGGCAGCTTTGTTACCAGGCTGCCATTAGAGACTGTGACGGTCTTGGCTATTTGATAAAAGCCCTGGCTGAACCGGGCAGTAGGTTAGGACATAAACCAGGGGCTGCAACGCAGTGCTGATACCACCTGCTAACAGTCAAGGAAAGGGTGTTATGGAGTGCCATGTTACGCTGGTCTGGACAGGTCTAAAAGGCAGAAAGTATTACATCATCCAACTTGGATGCTTAAATATTGATCACGGCAAGTTAACTCCTCTGATGTGAGAACAAATCTCTTTTGTCCAATTTAAAGGACAACTGTGTTCTTGGTTGCTTCCTCAGCGGTGTATCTATCTATCTATCCAGCAGCAAAGGCAGCCGTGCTTCTGTAAGGGAGAGAGGACAGACCCCACGACTGCTTACATCTGGATGCAACGGGGCCGTTGTTTACGGTGGTTCCTCGGCGTGCATTCTGCACTGCAGTGAGAATTACAGTGTGTTGGTTTGCCATCAGCTGCAAATTACTGTAATGAGGAAAACAAAAGACAAACTAGCAATATCTGACCTCCCTTCGCCTATTTTTGAAGCTTGCTAAACTTGCGGGTTACCATGGCTGAGGAGAGTACACCACCGCTACAGCAAAACCTGAGGAGCAAGAAAAAAAGGAGAATGGGGAGAAGATTATTTCCTCTTTTCTCCACTTCAGAAGGGGAAAGGATGTGCAGGAAACCAACCAAGAGGAAATGGAGAGCTGAGCTCTGCCGCTGGGCACCGAGTTCAGCGTGCAGGGAGGGAGGAGAGGAAAAGCAGGAAGCGAAAAGATGCGATTCTATCTATTTTATTAATTCCTCCACTATTACAAAGTTCTGCAATGAAATATTCCACCGGGATTTTCCTAAAACTGAGGTAAGGGCCTCCCCATATGTCAAAAATGGCCAATAACACTGTTTCAGAATGAGTGTTTAGCAAAAATACAACTGAAAAAAGCATAGAAAGAAACTTCTATCAAAGTGCTCTGCAGGATCACATTATGGAATTGGAGAAAACTGTCATTTTTCAGCATAGCGCCTTGAATCTTTCGATGCTTACTTGATTCTGTTTCAGTGTGGACACCAGTTTCTGTAAAGTGATGTTTTCTTCTTCAAGCTCAGTGTAGTCCTGTAGGAGTCTCGCCTCTCGAAACTTGTACTCTCGAATTTCATCTTTCATTCGTATCCTCTGTAGTTCCACCATTTCATTATTCTGATGAGAGAAAACACAAGTACATTACCATTCATGCACAGCCACTTTAATGATGAACACTGCCTTTAGAAAAGGCCAAACAAAAAATTAATCCTCAAATAGAAACGATCTAATAGTGCAAATCAAAACAGCACCACCTTTTAATCTGAGGCCAAGCAGTAATTTCAGGTGTGTGCTGGCAATGCAGAAATGAGAACATCTGATAAGGAAGGTTGATTAAAACAGTTTCAAGATTAGATGCTTATTGAAATGGAAAACTTGGCAAGGCTTTATCATCTCATTGGTTTTATTGCTCTATGATACAGTTGCATTTAAATAAAATTACCACCTGTTTTCCACCAAAGGATGCTTTCTACATCCATACAGAAAAGCAAAAAGTAACAGCATCTGTTCTGTAAAGACATCTGTTACTGAGCAAGGTGCACTCATGTGTTTGTGTCTGCAGGCATTAGAGAGGGACACAGGTAGGCGGGGGGGACCTGCCAGGCAGACCCCTGACAAATGCATTGCTGTGCTGAGCACGATGACAGCCTGTGAGCCTGAGAACACACAAGGTCACCACTTCATTTTTCCCATTAGCATATGCAGTTCCCAGGGAGGTCACGAGGGATCAGTTTCACCAAAAGTTGCTTCCATTGGATTCCAGCTCTGACTGAGCTTGACATCGAGGGTCAGGTTATTCTGGAAAGACTCTGCTGCCATAACCCTGATGTAAAACGCACTATGGGAAGATGGAGTTAACACACAGCTGGAAGAGAACAGTGACCGACGGGTTAGGCAGGAGCAACCTCCCCCTCTGCATTTTCCTGGTTAATAGGAACAGGCATAATCGGTCACATCTTCTCCTTGGCTGCAGGAGGAACCTGAGCATTGCCGCAGCAGCTGACGGAGGGAAGCTCCACTGTGACTTTAATGATGGGGCAGAGCCCCCTCTGCTGCTGGGGTGTCAGAAAGAGCACACCTGAGAAGCAGTACCGGGTTTCTGTAAAAGATTTCAGTGTGGAGGGAGGGCAATCACGGGCCTGATAGCTACCTGGAGAAGCCAAATGCTTAAAAAATCATTGCAGCAGAAGCTGTAGTCAGCGAGTTCTAAATAGATCAATCTGTATGACCCACTCTTTAGTACATAAAGGATAAAAACACACGTTCTGAATTGAGGATAAACAGAACTTTCCTTAGCACCTAGGTTAAATAAACAATTATAAACCCCTGGAAAATAACATTGCAAAGCATGAAAAAAAAAAAAAGTTCATGCAAGAGATGATACAAAAGCACTTTTTAAAGTTAAGCCTTTTTGTTAATGGAAAATAAAACCCACCACCTTCCCCCTCCCAGCAGCTAATTAAGAAGAAATAAAGACCCTACGTGATTTCTTGACTGAAGGCATGACTTCAGTTTAAAAGATCCCCAGTGGCAGAAGAGCCACAGAGCACTAGATAAAAGTAACTCTCGGCAAATATTCCTGCATCCATCACTGCCTAATAAACCTCTGAGTGAACTGTAAGAATAGCACCGCAGATGATTTCACGAGGTAAAGGCATTTTATACCTCCGGGCTGCCTTTATATGTTCTGTTTCTGTCAGCATGTTCTCAGCTGTGGCGGTTATCAAGGCGTGCATGATAGGTGTGGGTATACGTGTGAGTCTGAGGCAGTACGTGAAAACAGCAAATGCACAACTCTGCTGTGTCAAGTATAATTAAGCTACTCAGCAACTATCCTCGTGTTTGGAGGATCAGCCCAGGGAATCAATAGGAACAGGCTGACATCCATCCGATGCACACAGTCACACTGCTGGTTGAAAGGAAGGCCTCTCCAAAAAGGGAGGAAGAAAATAGGTGTCCAGAGATGGAGGACCAGAGCAAAGAATTTTTACTGAATCCTGATATATTATTTCCCTGAAAGAGTACAAGGCACGCTACTTTGAAAAAGCCTCTGATATTAACTCTGTAAGGTCAGAGTACTCCTTTATCTTTCCTATTACTGCAAACAGCAAAAGAAAAAGTGAGCTATCATCTTGCTGGAGTGCACCACCATTTCTCGAAGACAGAAACTACATTCCTTCGCCACTTGTAACTGCTCCTTCTACGTGATCTCAGAGGTATGGACAGAAGCATTTATAGCACTTCTCCTCCTCCTTCTACACACGCACAAACTATCTCTGCAGAGCAACCTCTGCTCCTCATTACTCATGGCATTTGGTCAAGGAAGAAACAATATGAAAGGGGAAGACTCCCCAGTCAGAGCATCCCACCACCAGCCGTGCCTGCCACAGCGCTGCCTGCTGTGCTTCCGTCACCAGGGCCAAGGTCTCCGCTGGAAGCAATCCTACTGCTCTGCCACAGGGCAAAACAAACTCAGCACGTTAGAGAATATGGTGTCACCTTTTCAGAGTAATGTAAAATGCACAGTTGGGCACTGCAAACACCCTGGCATTATTCTCCATGCTCCCAGATCCCTCCTCCTGTTTGCAAACATCCAGCTGCAAAGCGCTCTAGTGCTGTCACTGCTTCCTACGAAAGGTGATGCTGCCATGCGACAGGGCAAAAGCCTGGCACTATTGAGGTTTACAAGTGAGTAGCCACAGGACACGCTTGAGGGCTGTTCTGTTTTCCTTTGTATGAGATCTCGGTGCATTTTGTGGAAATGAACTAGTCTTCAACCTATTAAAAAAAAAAATTCATACTAATTTTATTCATTGTTGCTGTCAGTAAGCAGGATATATTTGTTTCCCTTTAAATGTTCTGATTAAACACAGTACCTTCTTACAGCTCTCTATGGTTATTTAGAACTATTTTAAATATTTCTTAAGCAGACAATAGGCAGTTATAGAGGATAGATCTTGCTGTATGGATAGAGTGGTGGTAAGACGCAAACTTTTTATTTGGCCTTTGCATCAGTCCTCTTCTGAGGTGACTCGGACTTGTATGAAAACAGCATGAGAGGATTTAAAACACAAGGCAAAAAGTCTGTCAGCAGGGCAGTTATCTGTATGAGCCACTAGAGGACAATGTAACCCAAATTATTAGTAAAATAATTTGTAATTAAACCTCACTGGTAATCAAGCACTGAACATTAAACTTGCAGGATAGAGCAATTGAGCCAGATGCTTTTTACTAGGGCACTGCCTCAGGACTTTTTACATTTCCAGAGAGGATTCCCCTATGAACTACTGTATCTGTAAAAATCAAATTAATCCGAGAGGTGGAGCTAATGATACACGAGCAATGTTTAAATGGCTGTAAATTATTTTCAATCCCAGTCACCAGCTGAACGTGGTGCAACGGTTTTAATGGATTGGTGCCAAAGAAGAAGGAAAAGGCTTTTCTGGGAAACTATAGAAAACAACAGAGTCCTTGTCAGCATTGCATCTAATTATACGTGAGCATTAATTGTGGAAGATGTCAGTCACATAGCACGTCTAATGAACCTACACATAATGGAACAGACCACAAGAAATGACAAATATAAGGCTCAATTGAGATAAAGTCTGTTCAGGTCACCTGTCCACTAGTACTTAGATGTATTTTCAGACTTGCCATATATGAAAAGTGAAAGACAACTCCAGGTTTTAGAGGGGCAAGGACCATATCTGTGTAGTACAAACATCACTTCTATCCTGACAAGTCTCTGAACATCAGTGGACCATTAATATTAAATAATAAACTTTTGTACTCATGCCGGTTTTGGCAGGGGTAGAGTTCATTTTCTTCATAGCAGCTAGTATGGGGCTGTGTTTTGCATTTGTGCTGGAAACAGCGTTGATAATACAGGGATGTTCTAGTTATCACCAAGCAGCGCTCACACAGGGTCAAGGCCTTTTCTGCTCCTCACCACCCCCCTGCAGCGAGTAGGCTGGGGGTGCACAAAAAGCTGGGAGGGGACACAGCCAGGACAGCTGACCCCAAGTGACCAAAGGGATATTCCATACCATACGACGTCATGCTCAGCATATAAAGCTGGGGGAAGAAGAGGAAAGGGTGGGATGTTCAGAGTTATCACATTTGCCTTCCCAAGTAACCATTACATCTGATGGAGCCCTGCTTTCCTGGAGTTGGCTGAACACCTGCCTGCCGATGGGAAGCAGTGAAGGAATTCCTTGTTTTGCTTTGCTTTGTTTTGCTTGCATGCACAGCTTTTACTCTACCTATTAAACTATCTTTATCTCAACCCATGAGTTTTCTCACTTTTACTCTTCTGATTCTCTCCCCACCCCATCGGGGCTGGGGCAAGGTAGGGGGGGTGCGGGGAGGGATGTGTGAGGGGGGTGAGCTGTGGTGTTTGGTTGCTGGCTGGGGTTAAACCACGACAATACTTCTCACCAAAATTAAATGCAATGTATATGAATATATTATTAATTTTTGATTCAGCGTAGACTTTTAAAATGCCGTATTCCATATGCTACATACAGAGCACATTATATTAATTGTGTGTGTAGACACTTTGTAATACCAAATAATTGCAAGTGAGAAGGTACGTTAAAATGAAAGACTGGAAATGTTTAATTTTGAAAACTATGAGAAAGGGCTTTAAAAAAATATATGATTCCCCCACAGTCATTTTTTTATCAGAACATCCCCATTGCTGCCCAAGAAAGCCCCTTGTTACAGCCTTGTGTCCTATCAATATACCTAAGGAAAGCAAACTGGCCAAGGGACAGTGACCTGAAGCAGGGTATTCTCATCTCCAAGATGAAAAGTGAGCTCTGGTGGGTCTTGATTTCTTGAACTGTGGACCCATAGACTGAGCTTACTGAAAACTGGTGTTGTTTTGAAGCCTTCTTTTTAAAGTGAATGCAGTCCCTTTAACTATCTTAATTCTCCCCTATCTTGGAGTACATAAGGGACTTCTTATATTCCTGGTTTTTATCTACTGTTTTTTGTCCCACACAAAGTTGGGAAACTAGCAATTGGGCCTTTTCCTTACATTTTTTTCATACAAATTTTCATGAAAAGATTTCAGGTCCTTACTGCAGTAAAACATACTATTTTTCACACTGCAAAACACCCTTATAATCAGAAATTAAGTATATGCCCCAAACTACCCTGACTAAATCACTACTTATCTGCTGGAATATGCAAGCCATAGCATGAGGCTGTGTGTAACTTTCTAATTTTCAGAACTCATGAGTAAGAGAACAATGGAAAATTTATATACTTCCAATTTAATGGCATTGTATTATAGCTGATGCAGTATAAAATCCCATTCGATCTGATGACAGTTTTATTGCACTAGCAGTAAAATGAATGTAATAGAAAGTTTATGCTCAGACTAATATCCATGATCTCATGTGTTTATTGACAAGTCTCACTGTAAATTTGTATGTCATGTTTACTTTACTCTGCAGAGGAAAATAAAAGGTGTATTTTTTATGAAGAACAATAATAGGCATATCATAGAAAATACAGTTTACCTGGGGTTCAAATTTAATTACAAACACACTAACTTCACATGGAGAAGCACTACCACCACAACTTCAGCCAAAAACAACTTTGGGACTTCCTTCAGGATCATTCTGTCACAAAATTAACCTCACTTATAAGCTATTTTGGGGGGGGGGGGGGGTGTTAATATATTGTTTGTATCTACTTGGTAACATGTAAGTACAAATAAATTAATGAGAAATTAATGAGGAAAAAATGACCAAACCCTAAAGTATCTTTGATTCATTACTTTTAGAATATGCAGATATACCCTTAGAAACTTTAAAACCCAATTCTGGAAGTTGACAGAGGAGAGGATGAAAGGGGGAACAGAAAAGCGAGGACGATTTTCTTTTATTTGGCATCAACTGTTTTAAGTTCCCAGACAAGGTCCTCTAGGCTAGCCTTAAAATTTCCCTCTCTCATCTACAGGAATACTCAACTTGAACTGAAAGAATTATATTTTCCACGTTTCCACATATATTTAAAACCATAATGGGATTTTGTGGATGACCTAGTGTGGCCTGCTCTGACCCTTTTGCACACTGATCCTCCTCATTCATAGATGTAGATGCCTAGCTAAGCAGGGATGGAGCACCTCTTGGAGAACCATTTTTGCTTCCCTTTCAATACATGGATATGTCTATACCCCAAAATAAATTATTCGAAAGATTCTTTTTCCTCATTGTTAAAAGTCTGCATCCTCCTTTCTAACCTGAATTTATCTGATCTCATCCTTCAAAAAGTTTCATTCAGGTGGCATTATTAGAGTCCATGATATTGTATCTGATCTAACCAGCTGTATTGACATAATACTTTAAGAGCACGAATACAGCTTCTATTGTCCAAAAGCAGAAACCACTACCTTTTGAAATTATGTACAATTCTGACATTCCTTAGCTTTTGATATATCATTCATTGTCTCAAAACCAGACAAAAACCAGACGTGCTATTGTGCACAAGATATTGTTGAAAATACATCTGTAGAATAACATAAGTACCTATAATCTTTCCCTTCCATGGATTTACTTACAGAATGACAACACTATCAAAGACAATGATGAAAAAAGCCACGTATTTGTGAGCTATAGCATACTGAATAGAAGCCAGATCAAGATAATGTATGTTTCAAGTTCCTTCACCAGCAATGGCTCTTAAATAAAGCATTTACAATACATCTAATAATTTAATCATCTGAAATGCTTAACGCATTTAATTGGAATCACTAAATCTAAAGAAATAAGGTGAATTTCTATCAAGGGCAATTAAATGGCCCATTTATGTAGTTATCACAGAGTTTGAAACCCATAATATTTAACATTATAAATCCTGCTGCATATAAATCCCTATAAAATATCTATTTTATTGACTTTCATATATAAGTATATATAAAAAGATAGAACTAAGGAATGTTCTGGTTGTTTAGCTATATAATTTTCCTGCTGAGTATCATGGTCACATAATATTATAATGACTTCTTTATAAACTGATATAAACTATAAATCTCTAATCATACATGTTTATCTGAAAAATAATGGTTTGATTTGACTGCATTTATAACAATTAATGCATTAGTATTACTGCATTAATTATATATCAATTATATATTAATATATCCATTATAATTAATTATAACTAATATTAGCATCCTGTAACAAACACTGCTGGAATATGCCTAACTAATTCCTAAAGGAAGAGAAACTTTAATGACCTAAGCTGTATTAAAACAGCATGAGAGGAAATTCAGACTCCAGGGTTATAACACAGTTCAGTTAATATGACCCTTCTGCATATCTGTGGAATTATGTCATACATTAACATATGATCATTGCAAACAGCAAAATATCAATTGGCTGGGAAAAGTTTTGCTATGGGAAGGATGTTGTGGAGGTCATTTTGTTTAAACTTAAAACTCTGCTACTCATCTGTCTCCTACAGCTCTAGTGGCATTAAACATTTCTAAGAAGTGGGAGGATTTATTTCTAAATACCACACTGGCTGGCTAAATGAAAGATGATGACACATCTGTGCCTTGGAGCAGGCTGATAACAACATCTTGCAAATGCAGCAGTCTCCATGAAGAGTCCTCACACAGTCCATTCAGGCCTGGACTTGCGTGCAAATTTCTCCAGGTTCCAGTGGACAAAACCATGTCCACTCAGGGGCCAACCGCAGCCCAAAGGCCAGTCCCACTCCTGCTTATAGAATCATAGAATCATTTAGGTTGGAAAAGACCTTCAAGATCATTGAGTCCAACCATAAACCTAGCACTGCCAAGTCCACCAGTAAACCATGTCCCTAAGTGCCACATCTACATGTCTTTTAAGTACCTTCAGGGATGGTGACTCAACCACTTCCCTGGTGTCCTGGTTTGAGATAGAACAGAACCAATTTTCTTTTCAGTAATTTTACTTTTCCATTAAGTCTCTTCTAACTAACTGCACTTTCTGAAATTAACGGCATATTTTTCAGGCAGCGTCTGCTTCCAGAGTGATAATGCCTGATGTTTATAGTTAATACCAAGGAATGGTATGCGGAGAGGCTCTTGCTTATACTTATTGCTATAATAACCAAGGTCAGCCAACTTTGTTGTGTGCCATGTCGGAGGGCTGGAAGCAGAAGAGTGTAGAGGGGTTGCACCTGCAGGGAGGAGCAGACAGGACAGGTGACCCAAAACTGACGAACAGGGTATTCCACCCCATCTGCATCGTGCTCAGTATCAAAGCTGAGGCTCAAACCAGGACACCTGGGCAGCCTGTTCCAATGCTTGACAACCCTTTCTGTGAAGAAATTTGTCCTAATATGCAACCTAAACCTCCCTGGCACAACGTGAGGCCGTCTCCTCTCATCCTATCGCCTGTTATTTGGGAGAAGAGACCGACCCCCACCCTGCTACAACTTCCATTCAGGCAGTTGTAGAGAGTGATAAGGTCTCCCCCCAGCCTCCTTTTCTCCAGACTAAACAACCCCATTTCCCTCAGCCGCTCCTCACAGGACTTGCTCTCTAGACCCTTCACCATCTCCCTCCACACCGTGATGTTGCTGCCATCCGCCCAACCCCATTGCTCAGGGAGCAGGATGGGTTCCTTTGGGACCCCTGTGCTGTGGTAGGGGTGAAGAGCATGGGGTGGGAGTGTGCAGCCATGAGCAGACATGGCACTACCTCTTAACATCAGAAGGGCAACGAAGCTGGTGAGGGGTCTGGAGAACATGTCTCAGGAGGAGCGGCTGAAGGAATTAGGATTGTTTAGTCTGGAGAAGAGAAGGCTGAAGGGAGACCTTATTGCTCTCTACAACTACCTGAAAGGAGGTTGTAGTGAGATGGGAGCTGATCTCTTCTCCCAAGTAACTAGCGATAGGACAAGAGGAAATGGCCTCAAGATGCGTCAGGGGAGGTTTAGGCTGGACATCAGGAAAAAAATTTTCACTGGAAGAGTTATCAAACATTGGAACAGGCTGCCCAGGGAGGTGGTTGAATCACCATCCCTAGATGTGTTTAAAAGTCGTGTAGATGTGGTGCTTAGAGACATGGTTTAGTGGCAGACCTGGTAGAGTAGGGTGAATGGTTGGACTGGATGATCTTAAAGGTCTTTTCCAACCTAAACGATTCTATGATTCTGTGATTCTATGATCACTCTTCAGCTGAATTATTTTGCCATAGCCTCATTATTCCCACTGCACTGAAGAGTGCCTGAGTAACAAACACTGGAGACTGCACTCTCTGAAGCGGGGCTGTTGCCCACTCTACACCACTGATTATCCCATGGCTGATTGGGTACTATCATAAAGATACCAAACCCAAATCGCTCTTGTCAGGTTAGCTCAGAAAAAAAAGGAAAAAAAAAAAAGAAAAGAGAGGGGGTCTGAGGCATTTTGGACTGAATGGTTGTTTATTGGTTTTTTTCCCCAAATTACAACCTTTCCTATGAAGGTTGTTGCTTTCTATCCACAATTTAAGAAGCCAACAGCAGTGATTCTACATGACAATGCCTGAAGGCAGGCTTTTTGATGGAGGATCCACACAGGCCTTTTCAAGCTCATCAAGAAACCAAGAGCTGGTTTTAAAGCCTAACTGATCACTTGGGAGAGGCATCTGCCAGTTATACGTATCCCTTTGAGAGGCCATCTGTCAGGTGCAAAGTGCCAAATTTCCTTCTAGAACAGCTAACCAACAAAAGAGAAGTTGTGCTAACAGGGTGTGGGTCTGTGATCAGTTTAAGCTCAGCAGTAGCACAGCTGCTGTTCCCCAGGTCCTGACCCTCCCTCCCTTGGGCCAGCACTAGCTTTCACATCATCAGCCAGATCAGGGGCAGCAAGCCACCCCAGAAAACAAACAAACAGTTAGTTTTAATGGTATTTATACTCCCTGACACTGCTGACAGGGTGGACACGCTGATGCTAGCGGGAGGTAGGGAATAGGAAGACATGCCATTTCTATTTTGGGTACGCTTGCTGCTCAGCAACGACTATATGATCTGTTCCACGTACCAGAGGTGGAAACCTGTCGATGTAAATGGTAAAATATATATAGCCTCCAGCAGGAGTAAGATTTGACTATATGCACTGAAGCACTGAGGCCCAGGGAGCAGTAAAGTGAATTCCTGAGGATGGAAAGGAGGAAAGAGAAAAGACACCAAAGCACCTAAAGAAGAGGGGTCAGCTATTTTAGGACCCATAATGCTTGGCTGGTATGCAAAAAATACATTCCCTGTTTGACTGCTTGCTTTTGCATTGCTTTTGCATTGCTTTCTGCTGTCTCACTTAAAATTTTGATGTCAGGATGGTTTCAGAGCTCCCTGTGGTAACCTCTCTCTGAGCATTCCAGGCAGCAACTCCATTCTCCCATGTTTCAGGCATGGAGCTAGGCTTCTTGTAAGCTTTCCATTCCCCATGGCAACTGCCTCCCCTCCTTAGGACTCAGAGCTATTTTAATTAAAGCTTGCTGCTAGCTCAATCCTACCTTCCTTATATTCCTTATACCCGTAGTCAAGCCACACTGTCAAGGGATGCACACACTGGGCCAGGGCTCTCAGCTCAGCCTCCCAATCCTGCACTGTGTTACAATACTATACAAGCTCTGCTTTTTTCAATTTGCACGCCAAGCCAATCTTTGGTCTTGTAAATATCAGCTAGACATTGCAATATCAATGTCTGTGAGCAAGTGCCTCTGCCTTCTGCTGTGGGAGGACCGTGCTGCAGCATCGCGTTATAGCCGAGGAAGCTGAGAGAATGTCGATGCACAGACCCAGGGCTGGGCAGCAGTACTAATAAATCTGGTCCCTTGGACAGTGCAGCTGAATTAGTAGGGAGCTGAGTTCAAATTAATCAGACGTGTAATTAATCCTGATCCTCCGCTCACAAAAGATCACAAAAATAATAGAAAAATGGATCTCAAAGGGGCCCCATGGCAGCATCTGGTCCATTCATCTTCCCAGGATAGGAGTAGCTACATCTATGTCATTTCTGGTATCTCTCTAATCTCTTCTTTAACACTTCCAATGGCAGATCCCATCACCTTTCCCAGAAACTTGTTTCCTGACTTCATTTTTTGCCTTTGTCAGAAACCTCTGTTGAATGTTTAATCAGAACCCAAGTTTTCCACACTGTAAGTGGAAAACAGTGTATCTCCGACCCACAAAAGGCAAGAAAAGAAATGCATCCGTTCCTTTCTGCAGGAGTCTTCCATTTACCCACTGTACCCATCTTCAGCCACCTCTCTCTCCTCTACCAACAGAAGAGCACGTGAGAAGTGAAGATCCCAGATAGCTCCTACCACAGAGAAAACTTGTTAGATGCCCTTGCATGAAATACAGGAGAAACATAGGGAGATGGGTGATGGTGACAACGGTAACTAGATGTCAGGAGGGAAAGAATAGGAGACCCCCATTAACACTCCACATTCCCGCTAGTACCCGGTTCCTCACGGTGGACTGAGAGAGAATAAATATATTGAAAGAAACAAAGAAGAAACCATTAATAGTTTTTAGAAAGTAGTGTGAATAACTAAAGGATACAAAGAAAGTATTCACAAGTACAAATCTATTTCAAGCACTCATCTGCTGGGACATTCTCTATTGTTCTGCAGAGGAGCTGCAAGAGCTCAGCATCAAAGTAGCTCTGTAAGCCCATGCTCATAGCAGAGCTTCCCTTGTCAAAATTATTCTTGCAGATTGCCAGCTGCAGAGGTGTTTAAAAGCTCTTTGTGAGTCGGCACCCACCACCCTCTCAATGACAACAGACTATTTCGAGTTCCCCTTGAAAAATATCAATACGGTAAAAAAGGTTGCTAAGAAAGGAGAAACAACAAGAAAGTTAAAGGTCAGTAATTCTCCTTCTTCTCCAGAGGACGGAGACATGGCATCTTTAAATAAACACATCTGTGCCACAAAATTCAAATGTTATCATGTGGTCAATTCTGTTATTATTAAGAGAGAGTATTTCTTCAAAGTCAGGAGTAATTTCAATAATTAAAATCCATGTAACATTACCCATCTGCTGCAAAAAGCAGGATGGCATTCTGCAGCTTATTTGACCTTGTGTGCAGAAAACCCACCCACCCCTGCTTATTCTTCTGTGGCATAAGCAGAAACATCAGTTCAGCTACAGGACTTGATTAATATTAAAAGATGAAAATGGCTTGATGACTAATGCCTTTTTTTTCTCGAAGACTTAGCATTTTTATTTTAGGTAATATATTTGAGTGACTTAGGCGGCAAATATAGCCGAAGATAAGTACCTCATCTGTCTGTAAACTACATCCTTTAGGTCTGAATTTCACACATAATTTTTATTCATTACAGCACACATGGTGATTCATGAATACAAATGCCTACGTAGAAGATTTGATAAAATAAACTGCACTAAAGGTTATTTGAATTTATTGATATGGACAGTGAAGATACCTGTATTCTGAAAGTGTCTCTAACATTGTAGTACTCTTGACTGTTCAATATAAATTGATTTGAAACCTGATCTTGGGTTTTATAATCTGCCTTTCCTTTCTTTTAATATGGACTGCATATTTCACAGATTTACTTTATCTATACACATATGTTACAGTCAACAGTAGTAATTTTTACCTTGACAGTTTTCTGTCTTGTCCTTAAAAGGCTGAGGAAACAAGATTCTTGTTGCTCGCCACACAGGACAGAAATACAAATGTAATACATGCCATAAGAACAAAGTGCAAGGGCTGACTACTAATGCCATAATCTCTGGGAGAGTTACTCAAGCATGTTGCTCATGGCAGCACAGCCTTAGAATTAAATTATTCTTTCGGAAATTGAATAAACACTGAGTATTATTCACTGCCTGCAATGCATCAAAACAGAAAAAAATGCCATCAAATGCCATATTTACTCAGGGAGTAAAATATTAGTCACATTCTGGGATTGTTCATCTCTTGATATTAAAATGATGCTTAAATCTATTTTTTTCTGTCCTTAGTATTCCCCTTTAAAACCACTGCTGTTTTCCTTTCAACATTTGTCTCCACTGGACTTCCATTCAGCTGGTCCATCCAGTCCAGATGGGTGCTGGTCTGATAACAGGAGCCTTCTGCTGAAATGCATTATTGAATTATTAATAAGATACGGTTAAAAGAACTGAACCGGGAGTGCTCACAAAAGACTTAAACCAGCCCTTTATTTACCTAAAGATAATATTCACTAAACACTGATAATTTTCTATAAACACCTTGTGGCATGTGGAAGACAGTACCTCATGGCAAATAGCGGGCGATCTCGGTGATCGTTGAAGCACATGTGAGCAAAGGGTCTCGGCAGCTCTTGGAGCTGGGCTGCAAGTCCCAAGTTCAGCATAAGAGGAAAGCAGTTTCCTTGTCCTTGCTGAAGTTCTGCTCAAGGACCTTGATGAACGAAGAACTACTCTTTTTCCAGATTCATGGAAACCCAGAACAACACGCTCACGTGACACGTAGAAGGGAAAACATTTTTTTCAAAGACACGTTCACCTAAGCCCTATCTATCTCAATATCAGTGTTTCCAAATTCTGAACTCAGCCTTTGCTCAAGCCTTCGAGCCTGACGGTGACAGCTGGGCAAAATCGGTGATGCCAGACTGGCCACCCTGCCCAGCCCTGGCAGGCTTGGACACGCGGGGGAGATGCCAGCAGCATTACAGCCTCCCATCCAAGCCCTCGGCAGCAATCTCCCCGAGGTGCAAGGGCACCCACGTGTAACGTGGGAGTGATGGACTGTAAATCTCCAGATACTGATAAGAAACTTCTGTGGCAGTGAAGGATTGCAGTACTAAGTCTTAATTGCTCCCTCTGCTTTCTAACACCCCAGCAGGCCACTGCTGATTGATAGCTCATGCTCCCTTTGTTTTTTTCTAACGGATTTTTAATATAAAAATATAACGAAACATTAGAGGATGGCTCCAAGCTCATAACAGCGTTCTTAAATTTCCTCTGAGTTTTTAAAGTACTCAACCAAGACCTTGATGTAACATCATTACTAACGAAATCAAATATCAGTTTCAGCAAATAACTATTTAAATGCAAGTTTTTCAGTTCTTATTCTGTTGTATGCCCAATGGCTTGATACAGCATAACTGAATTCAGTTATACACTGCAAAAAAAGTGCAGCAGAATAATCAATCTAGTAAAACGACAGCCATCCTCAGGGAGGAAAAACAACATCACGCTTGAACTAGGTCAGAATTCAGACAAGCAACCAGAATAAGATGACATTTATGAACTCGCCTTTGTTAATTGATCAATATATTCCATGTCATACCTACACAGTTGTGGACCATTCTCAGATTTTTCATCACTGAAATACTGCTACCAGTGTCTATAGGGAAGATGACCCAGGCTGCTAACGACTCCTTGGGCTCTTAATTATTAAACTAAGGTCAAGTTTACCCAGCATCTCAACCAGAGAATTGACTTTGCATCTTCCTGATCTTGTGTGCCTACATACAAATACATATATGGGACATGGGATATGCATCACACCTACACACTCACCCCATGCCCTTTGTGCAGTGTAATGCAGGACATTGACAAATACAAGGGCAGAATTGGAAAAATCCCCCAAACAGAACTTCTGGTGTAGTCACAGCTTTTGGCAATGCACAACCCTGTCAGAGACTGCACACTTGTTTAGTAGCCTTTACCTTTGATCACGTGGAAGTTTCCATGGCACAGGTAATTTTTCTTCAGCTTGTACAGAGTGCAAGTACCTCTTGGGAAAGACTGAAGCCATGAGCAGAAAAAATTAACCCTGCAGCTGCATCTGTCTGTCCTCTGCCCTCATCCTGCGTCGATTGATGGAGGCTCCGTATGATTGAGCTGCCAAACCACCCCAGTATATGAAATTAAAGTGCTACCTATTTTGGTGTTCCAGAGTATGGCAGGCATTTCTTTGCAGCAGTTTGGTGTCCACTGCAGGAGTGGCGCAGCTGCACCGAGCACAGGGAAGAGACCCAAGCTGCTTTAGGAAAAGAACATCCCCATTATGAATCAGAGATATTAGTTGTGTGGGAGGTACTAAATCAAAATCCCTGGGTTTCCATAAAGTATGGATTTCTTTCTATGTGCAATTCAAAGCCTCAAGTTAAAGTTAAAAATCCATTTCTGGCTTTGGACCAGAGAAAGTAGGAACCATCGCTTTCCCTGTGGACATTTCCAACCATCAGCACTAAATGGGAAGCTTTTGGAGACAGCTCTCACATAGCAACAAAAGGATTAAAAAGACATCAGCCTCTGAATTCTAAATGTTTTTCCCCTATACTGCTGAGCCCCTTAGAGATCATGTTAGTTGAGTTTCAGGAGCATCTAGACAGAATTCAGAGGTACTCTTTGTTTTTAGCCTGGCACACTATGGTATTACAACTGCATCTTCTAACAGGGCCTTTTTTTGGTTGCTCTTATAAATAAATGTAGCATAAAGCCTAAACATTTTCCTTAGTCAGTCTCATTAAGGGACTGGAGCTGCTTCAGCACTGCTCTGACAGGCTAATCTTTGACCTTGACCGAGCTGCTGTTTTGTTTAGAAACTGCTTTACTCACTAAACTACACACTTAAGAGTAGGCATGCTAGTTTCCTAACAGAGGAGACAGATTTCAAGCAAAACTAAACATTCCTGTTCCAAACAGACTTTCATTTTCTTTCTTTTCATTCCCTTGCAGAAGCGTTTGGTGACCAGAGAAAGCCCAGTGAATCTTTCCCGACTGTTTTCCTCAAATGTAAACATTGTGCTGAAAGCTTTTCTTGCCCTGACTTGTTCTAAACGCAGCAATAAAACAATCCTGCCCTGCCTAACACCACCACCAATTCAATTTTTTCCTCTCCTCTACCATTTGTGGTCCTTTTTCTCCCCCCTGAAGATGGCCAAACTATTTCTTTCTTCTGCCCCTCCAGCCCTTACTTCTTATTCCCTGTTTCTTCAACAAGAGGCACGAGCGTGCTGAACTTGCAACAAATACTAATTTCTCTCAAATATCTGTCATTTGAATTAAACAGGGGCTAAAGAAATACATACAAGTGTGATGTACAACAGCTAAATTCAAAGTAGCAAGAAAAAAAGGTTGCTAATCTTGCAGGCTGCTCATTTGCCAAGCTTCATCAACAAAGTGCATTGGTACCCCAGTGATGACAAATGTTTTAAGCTGTTTATTTATTTGCTAAAAAAGAAGAAAGTACCATACCCCAATGATAAATAGCAGAAACCAACAACAGCTTATACCTCCGTGTTATCTGTCTCGTGAACAGAGGGACAGGCTGGTCTCTCTAATGCCGTTTTCCCTGAAATTATGATACCTTCTGGCAAAGTCCTTTTTTTTTTTTTTTTTAAATCAAAGTTTTCTCCCAAGTTCCCACTTCATTTTAAGATCCCGTATTCATGGGAAAAACTTAATTAAGAAAACCAAATCAAATCAAAACCATCATTTTGAAATAGAAAACCCAAGTGTCAGTAAAAGTCGTGATATTCTTGGCTCTCAGCTTGGGAGAAGGAGAGGCTGGGGAACACTGTGGACATGAATTTTTGTCTCCAACAGACCAGACCCCCCTAGGTGAAATGCATAGTTTAACATATATTAGCTAGTGTGTGTTAATTAGCCCATATTAAAAGCATACAATGGAGAAAATAAGTCATAATATGCCTGCAGTGTTACATGGCTGAGTTCAGCCTCATCAGGTGTTAACAAAGTAACATGTTAGCATGAGGATTTTAACACTTACCAGCTAAAAACTGGGGGAAATAAAAAAAAAAAAAGTCTTTTCTTTCTTTTTTCTTTCTTTTATATTTGGCGAGGCCCTGAATGTTTGCTTGAGATTAAGGGTAGTAAGTCAAAGTTAGTCAAAGCTTGACTAATCACACCTGAATCTTATTTTTCTCCTACTACAGACCTACATTCACCCATTTTACTTAGGTGGAATGGGCTGCAGTAAGAGATACCCCATGCCACAAGCCTGAGCATCAGCGCCTATTCTCTTCTACCAAAATCCTAAGTGTGATCCAAATTCAGGGTAACTGGGGGAAGAATCTGGGTAGGAAATCTTAAAACACTGTCAGTTTGGTGAGCTTTGAATAGGATCCCCCGTTTCTGGCAAGCGTGGGACTGGAAGGAGTAGGTAAGACAGCAGCAGATCGCAAAGCATACACTGGCCTGTGGCACAGCTATTTTCTTGCAGTGGCCTTGAGGTCAAGCACCATCTCTGGGCCAGGCTCTGAGCAAAGACCAAAGGCTCCCCTTCTCCCAGCCCTGGGAAACGTCTCGGAGATGGAGCTCCTTCTGACTGTACCGTGTATTTCACCACACCAGAACTGGTGCTGATTGTGCATTGCATTGATAAGAAGGACAGTCAAGGTTCTGGATAAAGCTCAGTACGGCTCTTTGAAAACACTGAAATGCCCCAGTACTTGCTTCAGACAGGAACACTTCTTTGTTTTCAAAGGTGAAAGGGGTCTGCTTTATATAAGGCAGTCTCCATTAATATGGGCTTTCATGGGAGAACAAAACCCAGTGATGCAATTTTTCCTGCTTAGAATCTCAATTAGAAACTTGGATTTAGCACCAGTACACAGCTTCAAGATTAACTGGGAAATAGGAGAGAAGAGTTGATGCAGAAGAAGGAATTCCTGAAAATGAAGAAAAACTTTCTTTTAAAAAGAAAGCCAGTTGTAATACCCTATAATTTAATAGCAAACCAAAAAGTATGGCAAGTTCTTTAAATAGTCCAACAAGGAAAATGCAGAATGTTGTTAGTATTTTCTGTGTCTGAGCACATAAAATAGATGTGAAAGAAAGCTGCCACATGACAGTCTGGGTCTTCTTTTGCAAGATATAAAGGACCCCCCCAATAGATTCATACTAGCACTGTTAAAAGCTATTCAAGAGCACCGGAAAAAAGATTACAATATTTGGACCTTGGGCAGGGAAATCAGTACCTTTCAGTTAGTGTTGTGGATATGAGAATCCCAGGAATTTCTGAGCTTTAGGATGCAGTACAAACTTCCTCCACCATCTCATGCAGATCACCAAGTGTCAAAGGAATCAGCAAATGCAAGAGGGCAGCCAGTTATTAAAAACTGTAATCTCAGCCTCTGTGCCTCAACGTCCCCATTAGAGGAAAAAATCTCATTGAATTATAGTAAATTTGTAGAAATTATACACCTTAAGAACTTAGAGCACAGTTAAAACAGAGTGCAAAAATTTGATTACCAGGTAAAACAATACAGGCATTTATATAAAGAGGCAGGAAGTTCGTAACCATGTCTTGGTTTTTTTTGTTTTTTTGTTTTTTTTAAAAAAAAAGTCTTATTGCAAGCAGAATTTATTTCCATAGTATTTTATCTCTCATATGAATAAGATTAATGTGCGCTATAAGAGGAGACCAGTTAAATTATCTCACCAAGTACACAGGGAGCTGAACAGATGGCAGCACCACTGAGGTAGCAACAAGAATCACTAGTCCTCACTCATCCAGATGATCTTTATCATTTCCATAACATTAGAAAATGACTCACCTATGAAATACAATGTTCTGAGGATGAGGCAGAAAATTTCCTTTTTTTCCCCTGGAATGGAAGATTATGGACTGTCTAGACATCAGCATTATCTTATTAGTAGTTCTAAAAGGAAATCACATACAGAGATAGTCCATTTCTGCTAATTTGTGGGCTTTCTTTTTTAAAGACCACTTCTTTGATAGAGAATTTTTATTCAGAATGTATGTGAACTACGTGCAGTCTGCCAGTAGCTACCTCAGGTTATTTGGTTTCTTTTAGGCAGGGATTTTTTGGATAAGATTGTCTTGAGCTGCACATACACCTTTGTCTTGCCCATAAAAAAAACTAGTTTAGAGCACAATTATTGTGCCTAGCCAAAACATGCATGGCAGCATTTATAGGGAGTCAACCCCTTAGCCACAGGAGGCAAACCATAGTTCATTTTGGGCACTTTTGAATTTATACAGTCGTATGAAACACACAGGGGACAAAACACCTTGGTCATAGGGAGAAACAAAGCTTCCTTCTTCCTGCTTATTTATCCCATCCTGCCATATGTTCCAAAGCAAAGGAGAAAGATCTTAATTACAGGAGTTACTGGAGTACTTCCTTGCCTACAAAGCAGAGCCTTTTCAGAAAAAGAATTGGTTTTTATCACTATTTCCACTAATAGCTAGAGCTCACAAATGAGTTGTTAAGTGCAGCGCTGCGCACTGAAGCCAAGAAAATCAGCTCAATTTTACTGAATGGAAGAGAGCAGTGTGCAGTGTGTGTTTAGGATTTGTCTGGGGTTTTTTCTTTGACTTAGCATGCCAGTATGCAAATGGTTAAACCACAACATTTAGCAATTTTTTAGTAGCAATTGGCAGACAAAGAGGCAAATATATACTAGATATAGTTCAGCTGAGGTCGACAGTGATGCATTAGGGATTAACTTTGGCCAAGGTCTATAAAAATACTACGCAGACTAACAGGTCTTTGGTGCCTCTTTACATCTAGACGAGAGCAGTTCTGGAAGAGAAAAAAAAAAAAAAGAAAAAGAAAAAGGGAAAAAAAAAAAAGCACAGCACTTAAGGTCTCAGAAACTTGTCCCTCACATAAGCAATTGAGAAGAGCAAGTCAAATTAGGCCACAGACTGGAACAGGGCTTCTAAAGTCTGATCTGGCACCAAGTTGCTTCTTGTAGCCAGCTGTCTGTACCTTACAGAAAAAAAAGCCTCCCAGGGTAACTTGCAGCATAAGGTTGGAAATGTTCGATGTACCGCAGAACTTTATTCCAATGCAAATCTTGCATTCATTTTTTTCACGGTAGCTATGAGGTTTCATGTCCTTGAACCAGGGCAACTGCACAAAGCTGAGAGATGATGACTTTTCTATGATGGGACAGTGCTGGAGGGTATAACCACTGCAGTCCCTGAATCTTATAAGGGAATTCTTAACTCAGTTGAAGATGCAATACATGCCTGAGTTTGCCTTCAGGCTCTTTCTAAACTGAGGATAGTTGAAATGCATGTGCCTGGCCTAAGTAAGGCAGAAAATTATTAAGCATATAAGGCTACAAAATATACTGAAGGTCAGTAATGCCCAGCCAAGAAAGGGATACGGTCCTCCTGGGAGGTGACACACAGAAAAGATGTTTGCATACACAAGAGAAGACATATCTGCAGTTCTCCCTTTACTCAGAAATAACAGCAAGTGAGATCTGCAAGAGCCATTTCCTGGCTGAAAAAAACCCAAACTGGTAGTATCAGCTCTGGATGTTTTATTCCTTATTAGCATTTCTTAAAACACAGACACCAATCCTACTTACCTTATACAGCAGTAATCTTGGCAAACAAACAAAAGCCTACCAACCCATCAACCCAGAGACAAGTGCACTTGTGCAAGGCCCAGATACCACCCCTTAATTTTTGTTGTCTTAATCAGGGAAGATGCTCTATTAGTGCTTTGGTTGTTCTTTCACATCCACATCCTCTAAAACTCGACTGCTGTCCTGCTTGTCTACTCCCAGAAAAGCCATGCTAGAGCCACAGAAAATCCATCCGTCTCCTCTGGGAGAAAAATCCTCTTCGAATTAGCCCTGAGTACCAGCTACCCGGCAGCACGGGAAACCTCTACTAGGACCACGTTTGATTGCAGTTGGTGCTCTCCAAAAGCCCAGCCATGCACAAGCGAGCTCAACGCATACCCAGCTGCACTTCCATCATCACTTTTAAACATCCCAGTGCAGCTATATCTTAAATCTGGCTGGATTTAAGAGAAGGGGTGGGATGTGGCTTGGACTGTGCAATGGTAATATAGGATAAATAATTTGTTTTAAAGGAAGTCTGTATGTAAATACAGAAAAATCTTCACCTTGGCTAAACTATCTCTGCTATTAAAAGAATTTTTCTATTCTTTATGTATTCTGCATAACATAACAGAATTTCATTAAATAAATGACTTTTTTATTTTTCAGTGAAGGTTTTCACTCCAAAGTGTATGAAAATGCAAGGTATCGGTACTGCATGGACTTGCTGTTCAGCTGACCAGCTGTGAGGACAGGGTACCACCACACGCACTGGTAGAAGCTGCAGCACAGGGGAAAAGGTGGGACAGGGAGACTTCATATGACAGGTGCACTTTGCTGAAGGGCCAAATTAGTGCTTCAGTGCTTGCTGTTATTTTCTAAAAGTAGTGAAAACTCTAGGAAAATACTAAATAATAATAAAAAGAAATAAATTTATGCTCTGAAGAACATGAAAATCATTCTCAAAACAACTGAAAGCAAAATGTCTGCTTCATACACAACCTTTCTCAGACCAAATTATATTTCCCTACCCTTGGTTGAACAATAATAGGCTATCAAAGCTGTGCAATAAAACCCCACATTATAATGTGAAAATTACAGCACGAAAAAAAATCTGAATCTAACTGGAAAACAGGGCAGCTCAAAACACAGGTTCAGTCTATGTATTCGCAAGAGGAGGTGGCGATAAATCATGTTTAGAAGTTAACCCCAATCGTGCTGAAATAATGGAAGTTCCTAATGGATTACAGATGAGAGCTGGAAAGCAGAAAGCCAGAAGAGGAGAAGGCACATGGCTCTGCACTCCGACAGCCTCTGAGTTATGTGCTGCAGTGGGGGATGTGACATGTGTTTATTTTACTTTACTGTTGTTTTCACAACCCGTTTTACTACACCATTGAATGACACCATTATAGGGCCTGAACCATTTTTCAGCTGCAGCACTATCTTTACAAATAACTTGACCTTCCAGACCTCAGATGGGAATGATGCTTAGGGCTACCTCCAATACTTCAAGGCACAACTAAGAGGGGAGGTTTTCTTATAAAGTCCAGCATAAAAAACTATTAAACAAAAATTCTTACATACATGTAACAAAAACTGACTGTTTTTTTTAAATTTTTAGTAACAAGACGAGCTTTGATATTTCAAACATGATAAGATGGATCATTCTTATACCAGAATTTTGCTGCAGTGGTGGACGGGAAAGAAATAGTCAACGCTAAATTTCCTTAAGCAATGGCACGTAATAAAGAAGAAACCAGCCTATTTTGGCTTTATTGTCCTGGGCTTACTTACAAACCCCCAAGGAAAACGTCAGTGCACAACACGATACAAAAAAACACAATGATAATCCCGTCTTTGCATTTGGTTCTTGATGGAAAGAAAGATTATGTCTCCAATTCACCCTAAGTTATTGCCATGACTTTTAATGAAATGACAACAGGGCTGAAAACAATCTCTAATAAATTTGCTACTTTTGGAAGCACGGAGCTTTCCAGTTTCAGTCAAAGAACAAAATTTTTGCTAACCATCCTGCCTTTAAATAGATGATGATGGCTCCTCCTGCCTCAAGGCACAAAGTTACAGGGGCTGTAGCACTGGTTATTATGACTATGTAAAGAATCAATATCTCCAATATTTCTGAGTTCAGCTAAGAACAAAAGTGTAGACTGTGTTAGGGGAACTTCAGGGTTTCAGTTTGTAGAATGTATTTATTGGATCTGAAAAGGAAATATAGTTCCCCAAAGTAATGGGTATAAAACAATGATTAATCTACATAGATGTTGCTGAAGCTGAGCTGGTAGCTGGTTCTTCTTGCCTTTTGGCTTGCTGCAGCGTGAAGCTAGGTAATCGTATTCATTGAATTCCTGCACAGTAGTCCCCAGCTCACCCAGGCAATTCACAGCCTGAATTCAGTAGGAGGCAGGTGGTGTAGCTGCCCTGTGTTAGAGCTGATCATACAAGAAGAGTTTATTACTATTGATAACATGCTAAAAGGAGAAGGGTTTTCTAAACAGAAACAGCAGCAGGACTGTATGTTTTTTACTTCAAGTTTCCAGATCCACATGGGCGTTTTTTCTTCCCAGTGCTCTAAAACTTTTTCACTCTTTAAACTTCAGAACACGCAATGTCATTATTTCTTTCCTTTGACGACGTTAATACAATTTCAAGTGGACTAACAAAATAACAGTATTTTTAAACTCTATTAGCAATTTATAGGCTATAAATGAAATTGAACCTTAAAGTGATTTATTTTAAAACAGAGTGGTGGCTCTGGTGTGTAACTCCATCTCATAACAAATTTGGTGAGGAGAAATTGTGTAGTCAGGTTAGGAGGAAGAGTCATTCATAACTTTTAAAGGGCAAGAAAAGTGGTAATGGAAAATTCATAACTGGTGTTTTAAAAGCATTTGCAAGGGATAAAAACATAAACCGATGTAAAAATCTAATACATGAAAGCTGTAAAGGGACTGACTTCAAATCATCACTGACATTTATAGAGCATGGGCAAACCAAGCTGTATAAAAATGAGCTATACCTCCTAGCCTCTAAAACAAAAATATTCTGATCCACAATAAAATGAATGTCAAAAACACGTTAATCCCGTAAATCCACATCTATAGATATTTCTTACATGTTAAACAACTCACTGCACAGTAAAATGCTTATGAGAATTGCTGCCAAAACAAGTTCTATAAAGTGCCTATGAACATGTCTAAAAGTATCATGAATAAGCCTATCCATAGGCTTTCTTGGACACCTTTTATGCTTCCATTTCAAAACATGCTTAGATGTCTTCGTGAATTGGAACTTCTTTTCTGACACCTTGCAAAGGGGTCTGCAGATTCAGGCCTTCTTCCTTATTGCGTTTGAAGTCTTGGACAACAAACCAAGGCCATCCTTTTTTGCTCAGACTTTTGGAGCAAACCAAGGCAGAGTGAGTTTATGGAGCCTTGTTGCTGACTTGATATAGGCCAAAATATTGAATATATTTCTTTCTTTAATATATTCCCAGTTACTTGACAACAAACCCCTGTCTATACCTATTCTTCAGATTTTTTTACTTTTTCTTCCCTTCTTATCTTACCTGTCTTCACATCTGTGCACTCATTTGGGAGGGACAAATAGCCAATGCACATGAAACACCAATTGACAGAAGCTGTCTGGGAAAGAATCACTTTCCTTTCTCGACATTGACCAGAATTTTGCCCCTGCCATTTTAATCATGTAGAGCTACTAAGGGCAGACCAGAATCTGGTATCTTTTTACTGCTGTTGTGTTGCTACTTCCCTTGGGAAAATGAGACACAAGGGAATATGAGCAACAAATGTAAACTACCCTGTATCATTAGCCACAACTCCCTGTATTGCATTTGCGAACGGTATTGCTTTTGCATCCCATTTCCATGACTAGGTACGCAGGACTGATGGGAAATGGCCCATTTTTAACCCACCTCACTCTGAAGCTGACACAGTAATGCCACAGTGATTCTTCACGTATAGTTCACAGGCAGCATCAGAACAGACAATCTGACCATTTCACTGAAGTGAAAATCACATATCTATGATGATGCCTTCAAGGCACATTTGGCTGCAAGAGCCAACGTGCCGTGCTTCAGAAGGAGAGCAAAGGCTGCACAGGCAGAATGAATGAGCAGTGAAGACAAAAATTGCATTCATATCTAGTCCTACCTATTTGATGGGTTCTTTGGAACAATAACGTCACAGGAGCAGACAAGCTCTGATTATGTATGAGCATCTGCACGTACACATCTAAAACATTTGCCAGCAAAAGTGCATTTCTCTCAATCCTGAAGCTTAAAAGTGGATTTGACCATCACAATGAAAGGGTGATAACACTGTCTGACCTCTGCCTGACTCGCTGCCCTCCTCCTGGATGCTGACTGGCACTGACTGTTGAGAATAACTAAAAATAACCAGCTTGTCTCATATATTGTAATAAGGGCAAAGGGAGAAAAAGAGGTGGCATATTTAAGTTTCTTGCTGTTCACCCTCCTGTCATCTTCCTCTTATATTTTTCCCCTTGAGAACAGTTTGTTGCAGAAAGCACAATTAGCACGGATGATGGGAGCCAAGAACTTACTAATGATTTCATACCAGTGCCAAACTGGTAATGAGTTCGGGGTTTTGAGGCAGAAGAGGGAATTGAACGGGACAGTCTACTCCACAGAAGATCATACTTAAGGATAGCATCACATTGCCACACAGAGTAGCCTTCAGTTTCTAAGGTATAAGCTGAATGAAGCCCAATGAGAAGATGCCAGCATACAGAGCACAAAAATACAAACCCCAAAGACATTTTCTTTTCTCACATTTTTCAGGGTTTCATAGGTTTTGTTTCTATGTGGCTTGTTTCTTTTTATTTGTTTGGTGGGGTTTTTTGCAAAGGAAATTTTTACTAGTTGCTAACTATCCAAAGGTACATATTAAATGCGTCATGCTTAGTCTCACTCTGCATCTAACAAATCATCCACTTCTGGGGTCAGGTCACCAGCAGTGTTCTGTACCCTGGTATCTAAGACATTTCCTTAGGAAAAGGTAGATCCCATTTCCCAAAATGGCCTACTAAATCCCAGGAGAAACCCTTACAAATAAATCAGTATTGATTGAAGGACAAGAAAAAAAATACACTGAAGAGAAATGTGTTTTTTGAACAAATAAGAGCAGACATGGAAGCTCAAGTACCTTGGCTGGTGATTATTGTCCATGTGTGATCAGCATGAATGAGTTTCTCTCAAGGTCCAAGTACTAATGACAGCATCAGAAGAGATAGTTAGGTTTTTCAGTTTTGTTTGGTGGGTCTCATCTCTGAACCAATGACTCTTGGGTGCCATCAGTTCTGTACTACTTAATCATGAGCAATGTCAAAAGTTTAGGAGGAAGCAGGTTAGGAAAACAGGCAGTGATGCATCCGTAGGCAGAGAATGGGAGAAAGTCAACAACGGCAGGTAAAGTCAGGCAGAACTACAATGCACACAGGGACTCCCAGGAGATGAGAAATATGTCTGCACCGCTTGTGTACTGATGACCGGGAATACATCAAGATTACTGTTCTGTAACCCCAACGAGTCCTGAAGGCATAAAACATTCAACAATTGCCAGGCACATTCTAACACTGAATGACTGGGAAAAACAGCATCAGTCTCTCACAGAAGCTTTAACTCTTCCCCCCACCCCCAACCCCCTTTTTTATGTTGGAACCTGCTCAGGATATTTTCAAAAATCAAAGGGAATTAATTGGAACAGGGACAAAAAACTTTTTTTCATTATTTGTTCAATATTCTTTATCAGTGCACGTCACTGAAACTTAGGCTCTATTTGCTTATGCGCTCAGGCAGTGAGGACTTTCAGCAAAAATTTCTCCTTCTCCTTGTTATGTCTTTACTTTATCTGGAAGAGTGCTTAAGCTTTTGGACTTGAGCTTCAGAAAGTCTGGCACCTAGGGTATTCTTCCCTTCCCGCTTAATCCCAGGCAAATGAATGAAGTCACAAGGTACAAGCCAACACAGCTCCTGGGCTCCTGCTCCTGAGAGTCCAGATCACATTGCAAGGATTTTTTAAAAACTGGCAACGCAGCTAATCCCAGCACTGCCAAAACCCATCTTACTCCACACCACTTGAATAGACAAAAGCCCAAGTTATTCTTAACCAGCAAATTAATACTGAAAAGAGTGAGTCAGCACAAGCAGTTCTTATGAGGGCTTCCTCATCTAGAAACAAAAACAAGTCAGCAAAGTTATGCATTTTTAAAAAAGTAGAGGCCACACAAAACTAACATTTTCTCAGTTCAGAGAGCTGCTAGTCCAATACCCTGTCTCTGGCAACAGCCACTCACAGGTGGGTGACACCTGAGAAACAGGGACATTATATGACAGTGCTTTCCCCAGCCTCCCCTCCAAGCTGTCTGTATCAGGGGGTTGAGGAACTTTCTGAGTTGGGGGCTGGGTCTGGATTTTCAGGTATAAGTACTGATGGCCGCATCCTACATGAAATTTGTCTCACTCCTCTTTAAACACAGGTATATCTCTGGCCTCCACAGCTGCCCTCTCAGCACGTTCTCACACAATACCTTGTACAGGGGTGTACATAAAGGGCTTCAAAACGCTACCTTGGCATAAATAAGGGGTCATAATTTCACAGATCTTATGTAAGAACGAGCACTGCCAGATCCCGATTTGATTAATCACTGCCTCGAGATTACGGAGTGCAGCTGAAAGTACACTCTCTTACATTTTCTATTTGAGGCCCTGCAAAGGACCCTTTCTGAAAGAAAGGGCTGGGAATTTGAGTGTGTATAATAAGGCACTGTGGATTTATGCAACAGTCCCTTGGTTATGCTCCGTTATCCCGCCTGGCCTTTTTTTGACCTCCCCACTGTCCATTGTTTGACTGTTATTCACAGTAGAGCTAAATGCCTGAACCTTGCCAAAGAAAACGGTGTCATGCATGTGTCAGATCACAAGTTTGCATCCTAAGTCATTGTTCCAGGCTCATTAACAGGAAACACAACCAACCAAAGCTGCTTTTGGTGGCTTGCAGGTATATTCAAGGGCGAGAACAGCAGAACAAGGAGCTAAAGATTACCCTGAGAAAACAGTGCGACAAGAAACGTACTTATGCTGCACTGTTGACCTTCCTATTCTATTACAGTCGGTGCTTGGAAAGAGCATCTTTTTATGAGCAATTATAGGGTTATAGCAATTTAGGATTATAAACCATATTTCAGGAAATAAAAGGGTGAATCTTACACAGCCACCTTTGGTTTCACCTGCAAGAGCAAGTGGTTTGTTGGTCAATGTGTGAAATGAACCACAAGAAAGTGTTTGGTGGTAACTAAGTAGCAGATGAAGTTGAATGGCAGGTTTTTAATTAAACCTTTATCTGTTAATAAGGGCACTGAGAAGCAGTCTATGTTGGACAGGTCTTGCTGCCTATACTCAAAGCTCTTTTTTTGACAGATAGGCAGTATAAGCTACTAATATATGTATCCTTTTCACCACATGAGGAGAGATTTGGTAGGATTACGAGTCACAGCTTGCTTTATTTTTCTGTCTCCAAGACATAAAGAAAGCCATTATGTTTCTTTTCAGAAGTAAAGTTCTGTGAACAGGGAAGGTAAACACACAGGGCAGAGAAAACCCATTTAACAAGCATCAGTATCTAAACCTACAAAATAACATCTTCGCAAAAACTGCTGTAGAAACCATGTGAAAATTAGTAAAAAAATCTTTGTCAACAAACACTATTGACGATGACCTCCAGCGTTTCCTACCTTCCAGACTGTTTCATGCCACAAAGCCAGGTTTTACACTTCAGTGTGGTCCGCTGATATCTTTTCGCATCGCAACCGGTGGTGACAACAGTCACCAAACCCACCTGCATGCTACCTTCATTGCCTGTTAGGAGAAACTCTGCAGCGGGTGTCCTTTACAGGGATTACACCTTGGTTCACATCAGTCTGAAGTGAGCAGATGTAGGCACTTGTAGAAGAAATAGTGAGACTGATATGAACACAGTATGAATGGAAATGTGTGTGTTAGGGTCAGAAAGAAAAAACAGAACAAGGGTTAAAGGCATGGCCTGCAGTGATAGTGAAGGCCACCACCCACAGTCAAGCCAATGATGGCCCACCGGTGGCTTTCACTTACAAACATGCACTGCTGATTTTCCAAAGACCGTGTCAAGAGGACAGGAATTCAGAGCAATGACAGGGGCACTCTCCACCTTGTTTAACCTAAAGCCCCTGGAGGTCCTGCAGCCCTCTCCAGCCTAGATAGAGCACAGACAAATAAGTGCCTTCACAGGAAAAGCAGTAACACCTGACTGCTTACAGAAACTGTTAACATATTTTTAAAGAGGTCCAGATAAGACACAAGTATACACTCCAGTTTGATTTGAAGCAGGTCAGCAACATCTAATAAAGTTTCCCATGTTACAAAACATAATGCTATTATATGATAATTAGGATTAAGGTCAGCCTGAAAACTTTTCCCGAAAGCAGAAGAAATCGATACATGTTTAGCAAACTTTTCAGCCTCTCAAGACAAAAACTCCCACCCATTAGCACTGTCAGCAAAGCAAGGAAAAAAATTTATGAGGGTAGCTAGGCACCAGCAAGCTAGAAAATCTTCATTCAGCAGGCTTTTCTAAAAACAGAAGAGAGAAAAGAAAAACATCTCCCAGTGGGGAAAGTAACAAATTTATATTCTAAGCCTAATTTAGAGATGGTTCTAGCCCATTGAAGGAAACTTCCAAAACAGAGGAATGTAAATACAGTCAATTAGAGTGACTATGATAATACTACCCTGAATTGTGATGACAGAGCTCTCCTGACAGAAGGAACAGTCTGCCATCTCTATCACGCCTCGGCTACACCTTGTTTCCCAGGCAGCTCTGACCCCCCCAGTTATCTCTGTGGGCTGCTCTGGCATCAGATTCCTACAGCTTCTTTTCAAAAAGCAGTCCTTGCAGGAAGGTACAATAAGATGAAGACACCATTAATTACCAGTGGCCATGCTGAATACTTCACCGTATTTCCTTACACATTCTCCCTCTAGAAATGAAGCCATGGATGCAAGTACCAGCATAATATTAATAAGAAAATAACTGTATTTATAATGCAGGCTTTATTTAATCAGTGCAAATGCCAAAAGAAACTGCCGTTCTTCAGGAGGTGATAAGTCTGTTGATGCAGCCACCAGGAAGCACAGGGCAACACCACGACAGAGGAGGCGAGATCATGGAAGGATGCTGCGTGCATTGTCACAGCCAACACTGCAGTTACTTGAATCACTTCACTGTCTAGGATAATTGTCAAAGCACAATCACACGTTCCCTATTCTATGCATGAAGAAAGTTAGACAACTAAGAGGGGAAGCAAGCTAATAACATTGCAGAGAGTTCGCTACTCTCTAAGAGAGCTTTGTCACTATGGCCAGGCCACTAAAAGGTGCTTCCTGCAGTACATGGTTCATAGCAGTGTTTCCTCTCCCAGACTTACCTTTCCCATCTTTCTTCAATACAAGGTTGGAGAAAGTTACCTCACTCAGTAACCTGGAGCTACCTCCCTCCAAGAGCTCATTAGCCAAACCACTAGCCACGGGAGATCCAGGCTGAAGACCACGCTCTCTCCGAGGGATGGAGACAGCCTTTTCTGAGGTCTGCCACCTCACAGAGGAGAGACTGGGGTTCTGGTCTCTGCTCCAATTAATAGTTAAGTATTTCTTATTAAACATCAATTGAAATAGGGACTAGAACTAGTTCCCTATTCCCAGCTGAGTGGCTTAGCCTTTAGGCTACAGTCATTCTTACGAGCTTGCTCATTCTCACTCTCCCTGACCCACAAAATTCTAACTATCCCCCAACAAAGTGGAACAGCTTCATCTGAAGGCATAAAGAGCATGCCAACTGACTGCTAGGGCACTTTATTCAGATGGAGAAGTGGATTCATAATCCCTCAGGCAGAGAAAAAAATGGAGCCCCAAACCTTGTTACAATCACAGAATCAGAGAGTAGAAGGACAATGCTAGGTGATGAGGTCAGCTAGGGAAACGTGTACTTGGAGGATCCCAGTAGCACCTACAGCAGTGTTCAATATCCAGCAACAGTGTAGTAATAGACCTCAGTCCAAGCCAGAGGTGTTCCTGAACACATCTGGAAACGGACCTTTACATGGGCAGAAAATTTTTACAGGTGGAAAGTCAGGCACCTAATGACTGTAGGAGCCTCCAGGAGTAGGTGACAATTGAATGTCTTAAGGATCTCCGTTTTAGATCTAACTAAATCCTACATTTAATAGGAAGCACTATATACCCAAATCTTGCTACAGTTTAACCCTAGAGCTACAAAACAACAAAACAAGAACCTGAAATTGGGTAGCAGAAGCAGAATTTAGTTAACACCACATATGCGTTCACATTTAAAGTTTTTAGCCTTTATTCTGAATTGTAAAAAAAAAAAAAAGAGAAAAAACCCTAACTCTTCAGACCGAGAAATTATAATTTCTAAATAGGAAATAGCCAGTTAGGAATTTTTTTAAGGTATATTTAGTATAGAAATACCAGTTCTTAATATTTTTTTTAGATAAAAGTCAATGGGAACACTATGCCTGTAAATTTTTTCCATTTCTCCTGTATTTTCAGAAGGCCACTTAGCATGAGGTTGCCTTTCTGAAATGGCCACAGCTAGCAGTAAAACTTCTTATAATTATTCACCCAGCAGAAGTGCTCACACTTTGCATCATACATAGGTTCCCCTCAAAAACAGTCCAAGCTATCACACCCATATGTTTCGTGATTAGCATGATGTGTAAGATCTTTGTACTGCTGAAGTGAATAAAAGTTTAGCTATTGATTTCACAGAATCCCAGGGGTTGGAAGGGACCTCTGGAGATCATCGAGTCCAACCCCCCTGCCAGAGCAGGTTCACCTAGAGCAGGTTGCACAGGATGGCATCCAGGCGGGTTTTGAGTGTCTCCAGAGTCAGAGACATTTCAAGGGCAGCAGGGCTGCACAACTTCATCCTAGATTTTTTTTTCACCTGATTTCAGCACATAGTGCCTTAGCAATTTTTATTTTTCTCCCCACCCGCTTTTCCACTGCCCTCATCCCTGCTTTTGCCCTCCAGAAGCCCAGGTGTGTGCTGTTGCCACGGCCCATTAACATTGCCGTCACATAAACCTCCCTGTCCATCTGTTATCTCCTGGACTGCAGGTACCCAGGTGCTGATTTCTCTCAGCAATCCCAGCAGCTGCTGCAGTGACATTTAGTAGCATAGCCTATGAGTTTTAATCCTTTGCTTCCTGACTTTCTTATGTTATTCCTCCTCCTTTTCACTAGTCTTGTTAGGAAGAAAGAGCTCGCCCACACCTGCTAGCCTCTTCAGATGCAAAAGCATTCATCTACCCACCTCACACAACTCCTAATCCTAGTCTCATAACACCTACAAAACTCAAACTGTATCATCATCTTTCATCTCCATTTTCTACAGTTTCACCTGCTTCCCCTCTTTGTTTCATGCTCTTCCCCCTCCAGTTGCCACCTGTTTTGAGTCAGATGCCCAGCTCCAAGGCATTCAGCCTCATCATGGAGAAGGAATATGATGTCATCACGAGAACTTTCTGCTCTAACTCTGAGATGGGTCATCTGTGCTTGCATAACCACCTCCGTCAGTCATCAGCTTCTCAAGGTAATGATTTCATCTTCTTTATCCATCTATAAAGTGCTTATGGTTACCATAAGGAAAGATTTTTCAGTGGCACAAATGGAAGAACCAGTCGCTCATCCCCCAACTCTAAGTAAACACAGTATTTTTAAATAGGAAAAAACAAACACCGGAGAATTAGAAAAGATTGTATTTTTAAAATATGTTTTAAAAAGACTATTTCTTTAACATTTATAATACAGGCAGGCAATTCATACGCTGTTAGAAAAGGTTAAATGAGCTAATAACCATACTGATTTCTCCACACAGAGAGGCCATCTACCATAAACTTTGTGATGCATAACATACACAAAATCTGGTCTCTGCTAAAAAATGACCTCTCTGGCCTCAGTTTTAAAATCAGTGTATTTTTTGGTTGAGATTACAGTAGTTTTAAGAATCTCCAAATAACCTTCTGCTTTCTCTGTCTGAGGTCTCAGTGGGAGAAAAGAATGAAAAGGGTTACCTGCTTTCAAAAATGTGTATTTTATTTAGTTAGATGATAGTTTATAATATTCCTATCCAAAACTCTAGGGATTTTTATTACATCAAAAATAACGCTGCTGGTGTTTTACTGTTTTGATCATTTTAACATGAATCTAGAAAGCCATCTGTGTACAGAGATTCCTTGTTCATCCTTCATTGTCAGGGTGAAACAAAGGCTCAAGTTCTTCAAAAATATGTCTTTTTCTCATGATGAGCATTGAAATCAGTTTGTTTGCTTTCCCAGACTGAGATGCACAATCTCCAGAGACCTGAGCCTGATACATTCCCTTTTATAGCAAGAGGGATCCAGGTCAAGCTGCCCTGCAGACACCAGCTGTGACTATATGGCAGATACTTGCAAAAAGACATGAATTTTTAAATGCTGGGGCTATGGAATTCCCAAGATTCCTAAAAGCTATCAGCATTCATGCGAGTGTATTCTGATGGTTCACAAAATGCTCATACACATTCATATGACTATGGATTTCTGTGCAAATTCAGAAAGCAGAACGTATTCAGAAGAGAACTTCTACAACAGACTAGAGAATGAAGGAGCACCAACTAAAATATATAGGGATGCGGTACCAATAACAGGGGGCATGCTTTGAAAACTTTGCAATCAGTCTTCAGTATCATAGCGGACTGAGTGTATGGATAAAGTGCCACAAATTCCTGTTATCTATGCAAAAACATTACCTCCAGAACCACACAGCAGTTTTTCAAACCTTTTCTATTAAGTCTGAAGGTGAAAGGAGTGATCATTTTTTGTTTTAGCTTATAAGACATCTTAGTAAGGCTTAAAAAACAACGATAGAGCATATTCTCTTGGCGGGGTGAAGGAGGGAGGGGAAGAGACAGGATACAGTCAAGTAACTTACATCCAGAATCTATCTTTCCGTCACTCAGTACAGTTGCTCACATAAAGACCATCTGTATTTCTTCCATTTTTGTCTCCAGCTAGATTTTCAAAGAGACAAATTACTTTCTCATTATAGCAATCTACCTGTGGCAGCTTCTAATGACTGTCTTTACCCCAAAATGTACCAGACGTTTCATTTTTAAAAAAATGTGGGGTTTCCACCTTATTGGTTGTCAAGATTTGCAGTAAGCTAAGTCTGCCTTTTCCTATCAGCAGCACCCAGAACCAAGCAGACAAAGTTCATAAACACAGCAGAAGGGCACCTCATTTCTGCAGGCACTTGGATTTATGTTTGGACCAAGGTACGCTGAGCTGGGTACAAGGGTGAGACTCCTTTGAGCACAGGGTGAAAAATCAGTGTAATTCAGTGTGACAAGATCCCTAAGAGCCCAAGGCAGGTGTCAATCACCTCCTGTCTCTTATTATATTAAAGTAATTAATCATAATAGTGTCTGGTGTAAGCTTGGTAATGAACTGATTGCACTAATCCTATTTATGTTTAAATACATTGATTGTAGTTCCACAAAATAAAAGTCAACATAGTCAAGGACTTTATACTCAGGGTCCAACATCATCTTAATAATAACACACAGTTTATCAGCCTGATTTTTATTCAAGTAAATTCTTTTCTCACACTTTAATTAACTACTAGGGCTTGTTTCTATTTAGCATTAGAACAGGAAATAATTGCAGCTGGTCTTGCACTAAGGGTTACTATTATCTCCAAAGAAATGAGGACAATCAATATTCTAGGGAGGACAGGTACTGAAACTGCCTCCTGAATAACTTACAGATCAATAATCATGACAGAAAATAGAAGGGAGATTTGCATTTGAAGGAATCCCAAGGAGACCCCAGAGGAAGGAATTGAGTACAAAGACAAATGTGTATTTTCTCTAACTTGGTTCTTCATCTGAGACTGAACCCCAGGTCATCAGGATTCTGCTTGCCTGCAATCTTTAACCAAATGCTTAGGTAGGTGTGTCAGTAGCTGGTTGCCTGCTATCAGAGAAGCTTTTAGAATATGATTTCAGGATGAGTAGGTATAAACTTGACTTTTTTTTTTTTTTTGCTAACTACTGCAACAGCAATTGCAATCACATATTTTATTTGGATCTTGTGAATAAATAGCATATATTTACTTCTTACTGAAACCTGACTTGTATTATGGGCAAGCTCAGTGAAACCATTAAACAAAAATGTTCGATGGGAGTAAAGGACCCAGTCCCAGTGATACACCTTAGAAACTGGAATCTTTCACTGAGCAAGAGCAAAGAGCTGTAAGAAGGTTACAAGCCTTGTGAAACAGGACACTTTGTATAAACAATGAATGCCTTGCTAATGAATATACCCTTGAAGAGGAACAGAAGGCTGATAACAAGGGAACATCCCTCTGCAAGAGGCGCCGAAAACCCGCAAAGAACCAGACAACTGCTGAAAGCAACAAAGATCTGCATTGACTGGGGGAAAGGTAAAGGTCACGACCACCCACTCAATTAGAGACTGAACAGACCTATGCTCCCCCCTCCCCCGCACTGTACTGGAGCATGCCCACATCAATAAAAGGACATTGTACCTTTAAATAAAAGCAAGAGACTGTAGTAACCAATAGAAATTGTTAAGATAAGGTACTAACCAACAATTATAATTAAGGGTGTGTATTTCTGTGTTTTGAACCATATATATATTCCAAAGAGTTTGTAGGCTGGTGTGCTAGCTTTGTGCATTACCACCTAGCACCCACCTCTGCGCAGAAATGATTTAAATAAATACCTCTGCTCTGTGGGTACATTGGCATCGTGCACACTGGTTAAATGACCACGCCTTGGGACAATACCCGGGATACCCCGCACCAGCGGTTTTTATAAGTTGGAAGGATGCCATTCCACTCAGCCACAGAAAACATGATAAACTTCATTAATTTGCTGAGTTCACATGAAAGAGGCATTTTTGCAGAATCACCTAGGAAAGATTCTTTCCAGCAGCTGGACAGTGGGGAGCGACCCTAGGTCCAAGCATTCCTGAGGAAATGTCCCACATGGCCAATAACTCCATTTGGCTTCCTTCCTGTCACCCATTTTCTCAACACGAGGATGCACTTTAATTTTGCTCTACAGTAGAAGAAAACTGCTGAAAGCTTTATCTGACCGTAGCCAATCCAAAATACCTGAGAAATTATACAAATGTTGAGAAAGACAGGAGGTGCATGAATATCAGAAGAGTGCAGAAAGTTTGTGTAAAATTCACTTATACGTAGGCCCTATAAAATACAATGCAAAATGCTCAGAGTACTTTGGAAATTATAGCTTCCTGAATTGGGTTTTATTATATTTGTAGAATTTTGTTGTTGTTTAAAAATAAGAAAAAGTTACTTTTGTTTTTTCCCTTTCTGAATTACAGTCCTCTGAGGCCAGGTGATTTCTGGGATGATCACAGACCAGCAGGTGAGCATTTTTACTTCTTGTAGTATTTTCATGACTCAGAGCCATGCCTTCCATGATACTCCAAGAAAATTCACCCCCTTGCTCCCTGCACACCCCCATTTACCTCTTTCAAGTCTTGGACAATAGCAGTGAGTCTCTCATTCTCGGCCTGAACATTGGTGACCACCGCCCTGCTCTGCTTCAGCTCATTCTGCATCTCCAAAATCTTCCCAAGGTAATAAGCTTCTTTTGATGCAGACTCCTGGAGGAGAGTCTCTTCACGTGTTTCACCATCTTCAGCCACTTTGCGGTGAATCGAGAAGGACTGCCCAAATGCCTGCAAGAGGAAAACAGTGCACAGTATAAAACTACTGAAGCCCTAGAAAAATTATCAACAATAATGAGCAGCTGCATAGCCAGCGGGAATTAAATAGATCTGTGAGTCCCAAACTCTGACCTAGTAAATACTGCCTTAGCAGCTTCCTAGCAGCTGAGGGCCACCATCTCATTTAGCTGAAATGAAGCATCTTGAAACTGTTCTCATTTGCAGTATGGATTTATGGCCCCTATCCAGGCAACCTCCACTGAGATCAAGATGGTGCTCTGCTAACTAGCCATTAATTAGTACCAGTGTTTCACTCTCCTGCACGAGGCCAGCTGATAATTCGTCAATTCCTTTCTTCTCTAGTTCTGCAAAATAAATGTGTGGGGTTTTTTGTTTTAAAGAGCACAAATAGCTGACAAATCTTTCTAAATTGCTTTCTATTTTCAATATCCTTTTATTATAGGAGCTGACTTCATGGTATGGAAAACAGCTTCCCGTAACTTGGAAGAAAGATAAATGAGCTGAGTATCAAGCAGTGACCACCTACACCGCTGGTAACTTAAACACCGGGTTTGACAGCCCCTTCATCTCATTTGTACTCAGTGTTTTCTGCTTCTGCTGAAAAGAAACAATGTTTAAGTATTCAAGAGTTTCTAAATATATAGGTAATTTTCAGTGATTCTCTTCCTCTTCTTGTTACTGGCTTAGAGAGGCTTAACGAGGCAGTATTTCTCAGTGACAATTTCTGATGTTATTTTGGACAGCTCTGAAGCAACCTGGAAGAAAGCAAAGAACAAGCCACAACAGAAGAAGTGATGGAGATATCATTCAGCTATGAAAGACAGAGGGGGGAAAAACCTGCGATAATATAATAATATAAAAAATAATGTAATAACACAAAATAATATAAAAGTAAAATAAAAGTAGTAATAAAATAATTATATAAAGTAAAATAAAAGCAAAACCTGTTTTGTTTGTATCACCTTTAAAAACAGACTTGATTGAAAATTACATGGCCTTATTCTGGAAAAAGTCAAAAGAATGCCTCTGTAACATCAAGAATATTTAGCCTAACATAGGCAAAAGCTCTCTCATATCTCTTAATTCAAAGACAGTGTGTTTAAAAGACCATGATTTTTAATTTTTTTCCCCAATATAGGAGAAAGAGTCATGGTAATATATGTTCTTTCAGTGGGAAATTCTCCCCAAAAGCCTAATTTCTACCCAGTCCTGTGAAACCACAAAGCAGAGTATACATTTGTACAAGCTGTAAGCGGTGGCCTGCTTTGCCTTCCCATCGATAAGAACTACTTGCCAAATGAAATTCATTGTTTTACTGCCACTATTTATAGCCTTTCAGAACATGTTCTAAGTTTTACTGGCAGTAGGACTGAAGCAGCCCCTTAGAAACTTCAAAGCAAAAGCATGTTCAAAAACTTTTTAGCTTTTAAGTCTACTTCACTTAGCAAATCCTGTGAACTCAGCATTAAAGGATTCTAAAAATATTCAATAATGTATTAACCCAGCTGTCTTCTCAAAAGACTGTAAGTTACTGAAATAGCAAGCATCAGCAACTTGCCAAATAGGGTTTTCCAAATAACAAGAAATCCAATTTAATGAAATTGTTAAGCTCCGATTCGGTCACTATATCTGTGAATCTAAGAAGACTGTTTCAGGAATACTGTTAATAAATTATATCTTACTCTACATATTTATATTCAATGGCTCACTGTTCCTAATTTAAGACTGAGCAAAAAGCTCCAGTGTAATGAAGACCCTACAAGACAAATGTAAAGGCCGTGTATCCACGGGAAAAAAACAAAACACAGCAGAACAGCAGGTAGGTTTGCTTGAGAAGCTCATGAAGAAATAGGAGCTGGAGCCCTCTCCACCAGAGAACTGTTGTTAAAGCAGTATGGGTAAATACCAGTACACAGTGACAATGGCCTTCCAGGTACAGACTGTTTTCCTCAAATATATTTTGAAGGTGCATTTTAGCATGTGTGATGTTTGAGAATGACCATGAATTTTGGAGAGGGTGCATAGCATAAGAGAAAATTACTGCGTACTTAACATTTCCTTATACGTATGACTACAGAAAGTGTGAGAGAAAATTAAACATTTCTTCCTATGAAATGAAATTTGAACATTACCGTATACTACACTAGTTAATTTCTTTCTTAAACTGCTGTCAATATGTTAAAAATCAGGGGAAGGAAAGAAAGGAAGCATAGTTTTCTTTCCATACAGATGGAAATTATGCAGACCCGTGCAACAAGAAGAGGAACACAAGATGTGTTTTAATTAAAAAGCAAGCAAAAAGTCCTGCTTTTGTATTTCATGGTCTGTATAGAACACCAAAAAGTTTAAACTTTCCAGACATACCCACTTAAGGCCTTCCATGAGATTGATCACTTTTAAATTAGGCCGTAAATCAATATTTTTCAGCTGGTAGCCAGATATTTGTTCTATTTTGATTTTATGTTTTAATAATTTGCTTATTTACTTAATAATTTACTTATTTATAAATCCTTATAACCTTGCTATGATATAAATATTTCAATTAACTGTGCTCACTTATTTCACAGAAACCATCCTTACAGAGGGAAAAGTTAGTCACCTGAAAAACTTTTCAGGTCAACTAACTTTACAACAGGTACAACAGTTGTCTTCCAACAACTACTGGTTTCTAGGCCTGGATGTGATAATACGCCTCACACTACCGCTTCGCCCAAACACCCATGCTCAGCCAGCAGCATGAACGAGCTGCAGCCTGGCAGAGATGGAACAGCCCACTTCAACCTTCACAATTACCTCCTGAACATGTTGGTCAGTCAACAAATCCACAGGAGCTGGGGAATCCATACTGCTGAGAGCCAGGGGTGGACGAGATACAAACTGGAGGAGCATTTGGCACAAACACAGGCATCCTTATGTGAGAATTGGATGCAACTGGTGTTGGCATCAAGTATGGAAGGCAGAAGCAGCAGCTGAAGCTCAAAACATGAGAAGGTGGCAACCTGGACTGCAAGCTAAAGGAAGTTCACTTGCATTTGGGTCATGTCAGTTACAAACTGGTTTGCTGAACATATCTTACAGTATTGTGCATGGGAAAATACCAGCCTGCTATGGAAGCCTGACCGGGGAAATAGCTTTCCTTTGATAACATGTGACACCAAGGGAGAGGAAAAAATACCATGCAAATGCAGAGCAGGTGTTCCCTGTGCTCATCCTTGAAGAGGATATCAATATTTTGGTCAGATATTTATGGTGAAGGTATGTAGTTTGGCTCCTGGAGCGATGCTGTTCCTGCCTAAAAGTACTTTGTCACCTCTATTAGTACCACACCAGCTTCTGCTAAACCAAATTTCAGGTGATGCCAGGTTGGCAAAAGCAGGGCCAGGGTCTTCCATGATTTTCCATCTTTTCAACTGCATTAGGACAAGTACGTCGACATAGGCTATGGAGTTCTCTGACCTAGCCATGAAGAAGTAACTGCAGAATCAAAGAACTGTGGTTGTAACTGCAGGAATGGTGCCCAACTCTCTTGTATTGTTTGTGTATTTGTATTTTGGATGGGTGCTGTCCTGTATCTTGCAGTTGTATTCATTAATTACCACAGTTCTTGTCCGTATGGTGCTGCCTTGCTTTGTGCGACTACTCATTAAAACCATTTAGAAAACACTTCTGGTCCCTTGGTGGCTCTTAGTTCCAGCAATCAAATTGCAGAGCTTTTCTGACACAGCACATAGTCTTCCAAATTCAAACTGGGACTCAGAGGGGGCTGTGTAGCCCTTTATGGCTTCTATTCCCTTGAGAAACCCCCTCCCAGTGTAGTGACAACAGCTGAAGTCAGCTACAAAGACTGTCCTAACAGAGACCAGTCTGAATTTCACCTTATACTAGTCCCATCGCGTCTCTCAAGACTTTGTTTGAAAGGATGCTGTTGACTGAGTTAAGAGATACCTTTTTGTAAGTTGGTCATAAAAGCTGAGTAACAAGATGCCATTAAGCACTGTATATATATTTCGAGACCTGAGAATTGTATAACAGTATCGTGACTTTTTAGGGATGTCTTAAAATCTGAACTTTGAGAACGATAAAATAATGATCAATATTTGTTTGAGTGCGTGATAAAGGATGGCAACAGTGGGCATGCACAGGTAAGAGGTCAGTCTGATCATGGAGAAAGGTATAACTTTTGAGGAAAAGGCCATTTGCCATTGAACTCTAAATAACCCCAGACAGAAATTCCAGTGTCAGAAGCAAACTAGCATGAAAGATAGAACGCAGTGAACAAAATGGGCACAGATTCGTAAAAGAGCAATAGAAAATATGACTGTTCCAAACAACGTATGTAAAAAAAAATTAAATGACAACTATAAACAGCAATAGAAAGCTAACGTGCAGTGAGCGACATGAAATGATGTCTGTAAAATGAAAATTACATTTAGCACTTAAAAAAAAAGGAAAAAAGAGAAGCTATATGTTTAATTTAGGCATAGAAAGCAGCACATATCAAAAGATCAGCTCAAAACATAAGTAGGTAATGAAGGATGCCATTTCTGAGTTTCAGTCTTATTTTTACTAGCCACCTCCTGGGGCAGGAATTCTGAAGTGTTTGCACAGAAACTCACTCTTCTAGTCTGTGATGATTAATAAGCAATAAAACATGACCTGACTGCTATCAGGACGAGCAGGCAGCCTACCTTTATGGCTTTGACACCTAATGTAGTTTTTCTGATGCATAATGCAACAGCATTGAACTTGTTCAAATGATTACCTATTTCAGCTGCTAACTTGCTGCAAAGTAGAATGTATTATGTATTAGTTACCTCCACATTCCTAACACAAAAGCAGGGAAAAAGCCGTTTTGGATTATCCGAGAGGGTAGCATATCTCCTAGGCAAATGTCTGTGTTCAGTTTTGGGTCCCTCACTACAAGACAGACATTGAGGTTCTGGAGCGTGTCCAGAGAAGGTCAATGAAGCTGGTGAAGGGCCTAGAGAAGAAGTCTTATGAGGAGCGGCTGAATTAATTAGGATTGTTTAGTCTGGAGAAGAGAAGGCTGAGGGGAGACCTTATTGCTCTCTACAACTACCTGAAAGGAGGTTGTAGAGAGGTGGGGGTCAATCTCTTCTCCCAAATAACAAGCAATAAGACAAGAGGAAATGGCCTCAAATTGCACCAGGGGAGGTATAGATTGGATATTAGGAAAAATTTCTTCACCGAAAGGGTTATCAAACATTGGAACAGGCTGCCCAGGGAAGTGGCGGAATCACCATCCCTGGAGGTACTTAAAAGATGGGTAGACGTGGTGCTGAGGGACATGGTTTAATGGTGGTGTTGGCGCTGTTAGGTTTCTGGTTGTGTTGACGCAGAAGGCTCGGACACAACACAACGACCAATATGATCAGGTTAATGCCACTTTATTGTGCAGATAGCTCAGTTAATATACGTTGTGCTGTTCGAGATAACGCACCAACAACTTACTGATTGGTTTACCTCATTAAGCACGCGCCTAAGGCTACTCTTGATTGGCTCAAAGTACAAGTCCAAGCGGATGCTTTGTCCACCTACATCCTGCTTCAGGTTCGGCCTTCAGTGCAACCTCCTCCTCCATTCTTGTTTACTCTCTTACTGTGTTGACCGCAAGTAACCTTTCCAGTGCAACACTTCCATAACTTACCTACAGGCCACACACAGATCATTGGGACTTGGAGTGATCACAGGATGCTCACTTTCCATCAAGAATCTTCCCACATGGTTGGACTCAATGGCCTTAAAGGTCCCTTCCAACCTAGGTGATTCTATAGCACCACAGATGGAAATCTTTACTAGAGATTCCTCACTGGGTTAAATGTCAGGGACAGGCCTTATTTTGTGGCACAAATTCAATGCCCACTTACCACTTAATATTCTGTTAGTCACTTGCAATTCTGTGTCTCTGTTTCAGAGAAAAGTTTTGAGGTTTTTTTTAACTTTTTTTTTTTTTTTCCTTTCTTCACAATTCGTTAACCAAAGCTCAGGTTTCTCTAACATTTTTCTGCTAAGGAGCAATCACTGGCAGACATAGGTCTGTGAGGAAACCCCCTCAAGGCAAGGCTAAGCAGGGGGGTGAATGGCTGAGCAGGCTCCAGCCCTTCCCTCAAAACCAGCTGGTACAAAACTGCCCTCCTGTAAGATGTGTCTAAATGGAGCCACATCACATTATTTCCTCAACTTACCTCCAATATTTTACACCCTGCCAGCCTGAATGCTGCTGAAATCAACCTGCACATGGCAGTTTCTGTGCTAGTAAATCCAAGCCAGCATTCAGCCTAACTGGGAATCTCTGTCTCCGTGGGCTTTCTTTCAGGTGTACGCTCAGAGCTCAGTTCAGATCATTTGGTTGTTTATCATTCCCTGTTCCCTTACACTTCAGGTATGCAGATTGTCTAGGGTCTTGGACAACGGCTGTGTTTTATTCTTGAAGAACACAGTAGGTAGCACTGAATCTGAACCTGACTTGTGTTTCTTGGGCAGCACTGCAGTGCAAACAGCATCCATGCAGAAGTGACTGATGGGTTCCAGTCATGTTATATCTGTTTTCTTAAAGAGTAGGAAAGATTTATGCCTCTAAAATTTATTCATAATTTAGATTAAATTTTTATGCAGTTGACATGACCTCCTGACGCTCATTTAAGATGGCTGAGAGAGGCCAATAGGTTTCTCCTTTTGGAATCTAATACTGAAGTGATGAAAGTATTCAAATGCATATAATAGGCACATCGCAATCAAAACACAGACAGATGCACGTTTAGTCAAAATAATGAGAGAAGAAATTTAATAGGTATTGTGTGCATATGAGATGGACAGCCCACGCAGGGAAGCAGATTGAAAACTGAGAATCAGATTGAGAACTCAGCCTGAATCAGCATGGGCATACAGGCAAGAAAACTAGACCATGAACTTCTGGGCTGACAGGCTAGCTGAAAACAGCTTGTTGTTTTACAGCTCCAGAAGTGTCCCATTTGTCTAATTCCTCCTGTGTTTGAGAAAGCAGGATACTGAGCTCTCCAGCAGAGAGGCAGAAGATGGAAATATGCTCGACACCATCAATAATTCCTCTTTCAGCTCAAAACAGCAAACAAGGTTCCCAGACTTAACTAGTCCCCTGGTCAAAAGGAATATGAGATAATTGATCAAAATTCAGTTGTACCCAAGTAACTGTCTAAGCATTGGTAATTCCATTATTTCCAGGCTCATGATGATCAGTTTTATGCTCTATGCCACACAACATTAACAGGATTTCTGTGTGTTTGTTTGGGTTTGTTTTTTTTTAATGTAACAGGCCATTTACTTCATATGCCCCGTATTGGAGAAAAAAACCAAACAAACCAACCACTACATGTTTTGTACTCTCTTTATAGCAGGTTGACAAACTGGGGGCTCCTTATTTGTTCTTATGAGCTCAGTCAGCCTTCTGAAAGAGCTGAAAATTAAACTTTAAAGGACAGTTGTTTTCAATTCATGCTTTGCTATAGACACTTAATATGACCTTAAGAAAACTGTTCCTCAACTTTCCGTTTGAAAAACATAGAGGACAGCATCTGCTACGCAATGAAAAGGACTGTTATGATACACCCATTCACGATCTGAGTTACAATACACTATAGTTATGAGCACAGTATAGGTAGCTATGATAAATCCATAAATGTTACCTGAAGAAACTATTTTATTACTTCCTAAAAGCAAAATGCATTTAACCTTATTTCCAAATACCAGCTTACTTGCAATCAACTCAATGTTAATGCAAAGACCAGTGCAATGGTAAAATCATGTAAGTCAATATCTGCATGAGAGATTTAACCTGTGAAAAAGACTTGCAAACAAACATGCCAGAGGTTTTATCTATGCCAGGAATACTGAGGAGATCAGATATTTAGAAAACATAAGGAATACTGAGACTGTTTACAGATGCAGAGCAGTAGGACAAATGTAAACAATTCATAGTCTTTTCCCCAAGGAAGCTTTGGATAAAAGCATGCACAATGTGGACGTCTTCTGTTTGTTCTCAATAGATCCCTACGGTGTCTACAGGCGTGTTGAAATTCATATATCAGATGCTAATCAACAAAGCCTTCAGAAAGTACTGGGGGAAATGAGCATTTACATTCAACTCAGCTACAGAGACGGCCGTGCTTCTGCAGTCCCAGTACATATTGTGCTGATTTCAATCAATACGCCACAGTGCGAGGCCTTAGGCAACCATGCTCCTTTTTTATAAATAAGGAACAAAAATATTCCTAAATGTGACAGTTAGGAAATATTTATAGACAAGAAGAAGAAAGCGCTACCATGAAAATGAACATTCAATACTAACCTCTATTGTTCCTCAGCAATCCAGTAAAAAGGGGGAGCGAATAATAATTTCCATTTAACTGCCTTTAACAGCACTCTAGATGAGGATTTAAATTCTCCATCCTAAGCATTCCCTCCAGGCACAGAAAACACAAGAAAGGGGAAGCTTGTAACAAAGAGCACCACTTATCTACAACACAACTAATTAGGTTCATGATGGTAATTCTAAGCAGCTCTATTCAAAATGAATAAGTCCAATAATTAAATTATTTCTATAAACAAAATAATTCACACATTATTAACGAAACATAAGGTGGCTTAAAAATTTGCACCACTGTCTATATTGGTGCTTATATGAGTTTGCGCTATTATCCAGCCAACCTCCAGCTATTACAAAACTCCAATTAAAACCAATAGAAGCATTACCATAACAAACATGGAAGACTGTCAAAGGTGGAGGGGTTTTTTGGTTGGTTGGTTTTTTGGGTTTTGGGGTTTTTTTGGTTTTTTGTTTTTTTTTTTTAAACAAAATGTGTCTGAAGTCCAAGATGAACCATGCCTTCCATGGAGGCTCTATTACCTTTGCAGTAAACAGCAAAATCCCATGTTTAACTAAAACTTGATTATTTTTTTTTTCGCTTTTCTGACTGCTTTTCTTTTTTCTAACTATGAAATGTCCGAGATAATTGCAATTCCTTCTCCTGTGCTTGCTTGAATAAAGCTGCAAAGAATGTGTGCCAAAATCCAATTCTTTAAGTGCTGTTGGCCTGCCGGGACATTCTAGTTATTTCACATTAGCTCCTCATATGTAAACTCACATTCCATAGTGCGAGCATGTTTATAGCACCTTTATGGAGTGGTCTTGATATAGGATGTATTTTAGAAAATGAATGACAAACATAGTTTGGGGATAAACTAGTCAATAAAGTTAAACTATAGCACACTATACCGTGTACTTAGCCAAAAGATAACATGAACTTAAATTGCTGCTAAGCTATGAAAACAGAGACTGAGGCCCAAGGGTGGGAAGAACCAAGAACATGAATCTACAAGATAAAGGATGGTTTATCACCCGAATGACTAAACCGAGGTCAAAGACTATGTGATATACAACAGATAGGGGAGCTAGCAAGCAAGTTAACCAGAAGAAACCCGTATTGTGGTTTGACAATGCTACAATTGGGGAAGGGTGAAAAGCTGACAACGAGGAAGACTGCCAGCCTTCATCCAGAAGACCCCCGAAGAAGACCACCAGATAAGACTGCGCCTGCGCAAGGAGGAGTGAACTTTATGATACCACCTATTCTTGGGAAAGATTTACCTGTTCGTGAATATGTATGAGATACTGACATTTAAGATGTAACCTAAAGAAGCTTGGATGTGCACGATAGGTGGAACTATCCCCCGTGCACCCAGCGCTGTAATAAAGAATGCCTGCTTTCTAAAACTTCAAATTAAGTCTTAGAGAGTGTATTTTAACCGGCTTTTCGGTATCAGTCTAAGCAAAGTCATGTTGCTAGTGAATAATAAAAACATCCCATGAAGGATACCCAACTGCATTCTACATTGCTGCTACTACTTTTGCCCTTCTAGAAGAGGAGGGAGGAAATGAGGAGTAGGGACACAACCACATCCTAGACACAGATGCACAGCAAACAGTGAAGCTGGATGAAGCAACGAAAGAGAAAACAGCTTCTTAAAAGACAATGCTTTTGGCACATTAGAGTAAAATAAGCAAAGGAAAATCCTGTATCAATATCTACTGAAGATGTAAGGAATATGCCTCAACACAGATAAAAAATTATGCATGGTAAACTGTATTTTATTGTCATAACACTGGGTTTGTGCTGTCAAGTACATTCATACAATTTTTAAAAATAACTAATTGTTATTTTCCCACACCATCCTTGAAGAACAGAACTATTTACAGACCTGTAGGTTACCTGCTTACTGAATCACCCGAAAGCCTTAAACTAGCTGGGCCTCACTTTAGGAGGGTTTCAGAAGTTTGGTCTCAGATTTAGAAGGAAATTGTATTCTGCTGCTGCTGCTACTACACATCAGCTTTTAGAAAAATCATTTCTAAACCAAAGGTTTAAAAGGAGAAAGATGATTCAGAGACTTCTGCTGCTTCAGGCATTTATAAAACCTCCTAAAAATTTAAGTTGGAAAAATCTCTAAATAAAAGCATGCCCTTCAGAACAAGAGGCCAAAATGACAGATCTCTCATTTATTTCAAAGGAAGGTTTAATTAGAGTGCTGCCAGCCACCGATTTACCCATGGGCAACTTTATGCTTCCATTAGCATTGATCAATGCAGTGCACACACCTGTTTCACACAATGCTATTGCAGCTGGGTGCTTACTGCAAGTGCTGGATAATCTCATGCCTCTAGAGCAAGTGAGATTTTAAGGCATATGGTGGTACTGATAATCACGTTACAGCAACAACAGCTTGCCTACTTAATACAAAAAAAAAAAAAAAAAAAAAAAAAAAAAAAAAAAAAAAAAAAAAAAAAAAAAAAAAAAAAAAAAA
>VFFE01008410.1:230127-249820 GCA_008921705.1 Burhinus oedicnemus | reverse complement strand
TTTTTTTGAAAACTGGGTTAAAAAAAAAAAAAAAAAAAAAAAAAAAAAACACAACAAAAAAACCCCACGCAAAACAAACAAACAAAAACCCCAAAAAGCAACCAAACCCAGAAAACCCCCCCAAAAACAATCAACCCAAAAAAAAACAACAAAAAAACCTGCTCATTTATTCAACCAAAGTAAAGATAGTGAGGAAAGGAGTTTGACATATGCTGCTGACCAGCAGATCTGTTAGGGATGTGGTTTAGTGGTGGTTTTGGCAGTGTTAGGTTGACAGTTGGACTCCATCTTAAAGGTCCCTTCTAACCTAGACAATTCTATGATTTTATTCTACGATCTACTAATGAGGAGAAAGACTTGTCTGCCACCTGAGGTTGCATGAGAAGGTAGATGGCCTGGCACTCCTCCAAGTACTGCTGCATTCACACCAACTGTGCCTGTCTAAAGCCAACCTGACGATAAATTGAAGAAGGCAGACCATGCCCCATCTTCTGCATTTGTATACCTACTTGTCTTAGGTGTAGCGGGGCTCCAGACTGATCAGGCTCCCATGTGCCACCCCAACATAAGCAAAAGGTAATAGTCAAATCAAGATTTAGCTTTAATAAGCAAGAAACCTGCAATCTAAGCCTGTAGGCCAGGCATAGCTGTCCCAGTGCTTTTGCCTGGGGACCCAGCTGTCCCTAGCACTAGTTTCCTTTTATTGTATGAATACAGAAGGTGGCGGCTGCAGTGAGGATGGGATTTGAAAACGACACACAAACCAGCGAGGTCAGGAATTAGCAGGCAACTTCCAGGGTGGCAAGCACGTTTATAGGATGTGCCCGTCTTCTCTCACCAAAAACCGGACTCATAAGTAGTTCTCAGCCTTGTTCTCTGACACAGTGTTAAACACATAATACTGCCTAGTGATGAAAACTCCCATCTGTGAAATAAGTTGCCTCCCAATAAGCAATTTGCAAAGGATAACAAATTTAAGAGGATAATATGCTTTTGCTTTGTCAGCAGCTTTGTCTCAGGGTGACCTATCTTCCACACTGTAAAATAATTGTATAAGAATATGCAAATCAAGCATCCATGACTTCTACTGAGAAAGTAACCAGAGCTTTCATTGGCTTCAGTGGAGCCCAGATTTCACCCCTGGGTATTTATTTCTGGATGATAGAGTGTATTCTGGCTCCTGATTCACTGTGTTTGCTCGTGCGGAAATTACAAGCAAATTGCAAACATTTTAAACCAGTAAATTTTGAAAACCAGCAAAACCTGTCAATCTCAGCTCTTTCAGAGGCAGTCCTATTTTCACAAAGGCTTTCAAACTACTTCACCAGCATCATCAGAATTTCCCCTTTAGAGTCTTCCTTCTCACAACAGCAGTATTCACGGAACGGAAAGTCTTCTTTCCTCCCTTGACGCCCGGCGGTGGGAGCAATGCCCGTGCTCCCGCAGAGCAGAGGATCAGCAGCACAGACAGGAGAACACCCCAGTCAGCAGCCAGCGTGGGAGTGCTTAGCTAGCACGCTAAATCTGTCACAGCACCGGATGCTGGAGCTTTCCTTTTCTCTTCCAGAAAGGAAGCTTTCACACCTCTCTGAACTCCATACTTAGCAAACTGTAAAGGAATGTATTCCAGTATGAGAATAGTATGCAGTATGCACAGTCGCAACATCAGAATGCAAATATCAATGACTTTCAGAAATTATTAAGTGAACGATTTCCTACTCTTCTGAAGAGATTTAAAACAAAAGTATTAAGATCGGTACAAATGAAGTACGAAAAAATATTTGTGTATGTGTGTGCACGTGCTCACATGCACACCATAAGAAACAGCAGAACGGGGGTTAAAAGAAGAGTTAGCAGTTATTTGCTGCAGAGTGCTATATGTGTGATTTCATGTAAAAGAAAAGGAAGAACAAACTGACCTAAAGATAAGGTGTGAAGGTAATGGAGAACAGGACTGGAGCCATAAAATATCCCAATGAGGAAAAGAGAACTGGAATTCAGGATTTTTGTGAAGGAACCAAACAAAATACGAGGCACAATATCAAGGCCACCATCCTCTCCTAATGCATACAGTCATAAAACAGTTTGTTGTTACCAGCCAATAAGAACTCAAGACACATGATGAGTACCTGGTGTCCCCTGTCCTGTGTCACATGAATGATCCTGACATGCACATACTTGTGCACGCATACACATCTACGTGTCTTGTTTCTTGAAGGTATGCGTGCATGAGAGTGTGAGTGAATGCAATCTATAACAGAATGAGTGCAGGTAGGTAGAAGTCAGGCATCTCAGAGATTCTGTAAAGTAAATATCACCTACCCCCTCCACAAGGTCTCCAGAAGCACTAACAGTTTACCTCACTTTGGAGACGGCTTTTTTTTTTTTGAAAACAAAGTATACGTCTCCAATATTAACAACTCATTACAAGACCTCTTCATATTACCTGAGCTACACTGGCTTCACTGGGCAAGTGTGTCTAACACAGCTGGTATTTTGCTGAAAGGTGTACATCACAATTCACAGGTTTCTATTCATCCTTCAATGTCATAGCTGTGCAGCTGGAAGACTGTGGTTCAAGGAGTTAGTGATCCAGCTCATGCTTCCTTCTCACATATGCAGGTGCGCTCTGGGTAGCCTGTGATACCAACCAGCCATGGCACAGTAGCCACAACTTCTTCTCCAGTGTATGCCTCTGTATCACAAATACTGCGTGACACAATACTATAATTAATCCGCATACACATTATCAATACATGGATAATCAACATTTATATATACAATGTATACTTAATTGTAAGTATGTGTATAGAGCATTGTCTTGGCCTTGAAATACTATGTGCACCTGTACAAGAACTGTAATTTTATTGATATAAGGTAGTGGAACATATTATCCAAGCAACTTTTCAAAACTAACTCCACCTTCCAAACTTGACTGTTATCGTTGATTTATGAGCATGTATTTTGATCAAGACCCCACAAGAGTACCAGGTGAACAGAAAGGCTGTTGACACTCACCACAGATGGAAACGACACAGCATTCCATGAGCCACCCGGGGCTCGTCCAATGCCACAGCAGGTGGATCCCAGTATCGGGAGGGATGCAAGATTGTTATCACTCTCTCTATAATTTACATCCTTTTTTGAATAACTTAGTTAACCGGCTTTAAGGGTTGAGTGCCTTTCTTACTGAGATCCCAAAAGAACCAGGACCTCCTCAGTGCAAAACAAGTTATGATAAGGAGTTCCTATTTGTTGTTAGTCTTTCATACTCTGTGTTAAGAAACACCTACGTTAATTGAAGAGCATTTCTAATCTGCATTTGCAATTTACAATGAATCGTATTTGATGATTCATTAGATGAAAAAAATACTATCACGACACGACATCTGACAGAGATGATGAAGCTGCCTGTAGGGATGCTTGTTTCCCGTTCATTGCTTTACAGACAAAGAGCCTTTGGATAGTGTCAGACAAATCCACTTTGGGAAGATATATCAGTTAATTGAAGTATTTTAACATCAAAAGGGGACAGAGAGCTCCCTATTGACTCCCACTTTGAGGCAACTCCCGAGAAAGTTGATGGTTTCTATTTATTTTTATTTATTTATTTATTTTTATTTTAAGCCTGCATATCCACAAACATCTTGAACTTGAACCTCTGAACTGCAGCACAACTACAAGTGCATTTGTAGGAAACACACACCAATAGAAAAAGATACACAGAGTGAAGAAAACATTATGTCATCAAACAACACATTTCTTTTACAATGGATGCATAGATACTCCTTTGTGTCAAAATATAGTTAATAACTGCCTTTACTGTTGGGAATCTATAAGCCAGCCTTTTAAAGACATTGGCGACTCCACATCAAATCTATGCAGATGACGTTTAAGTCAAACTTTGCCACTCTCAAGTCTCTGTGTACCCAAAGAGGGACATCACAGAACAAACAAAAGCCACCCCACCTAAATGACCCTAGGAAATTGGAAGGATCTGTGCTTCTCAACACATTTCTGAAAATCCTGTAAGTACAGTTGTGTGTAAGTACAGTTGTGTATATAGGAACACTGGCACACTCTACGGGACTGTGCCATGCCCTGTTAACCAGGATCCCTAGGAAGGCAGAGAAGAGACTCTCACGAGGTTCAGCACCATCAGCTGGGACGGGATGTGGGCAGCAGTGAACCAGAATGAACGAGCCCTGCCAGACCTGGCCTGACCACTACAGTTCCAGCTGGCCTGTTCTGCACCACATTTCTCAGCGCTTCAAGTTTTCCATAGGCTTGCTAGCGAAACAAAAAGGCTGGGCTTAGAAGGTCCAGGAAGTATGATCTTGCGCTCGAGCTGACAAATGCCCTCAAATGGCAGAGCACAGTCACAAGGCTCCACAAAAGCCAGCAGGACTTTCTTCACCTGATCCAACACTGGCCAAGCCAAGCCAAGCTAACTCAGGCTGCCTCTGTAGAAAGCTGATCAGCCATCTCTGTACCACGCTGCCCCACAATACTGGTTTCTGAGCTGGGCCCACATGGCAGGAGTTGCCCCTTTTGCACAAAAGACTGCCCAAGTCAGTGAATCCAAGCCACCCCCCAAGAGCTTCTCAAGCGCTGGTTTCCAGGATGGATTGGAAACCTCTGAAAACTGCTAACACATCACTGGGAGCTGTGACAAGACTTCATAAAGCATGGCTTGGAAAAAAAACATTGGGGAAAGGAGAGTGGAATGAAATACTTCTAGTAAATTTCTAGTATTATGCCACCATACATCTCTGCCCCAACGCAAATTAGAAAAGACTGGCGATATACAGAACCTAGAGATTCATAATGCCATATTCTCTTAAAAGAAATTGATTAGGACAGAGTTCAAAGAAAAAAGATCAGCTTAACTCATCATGACTCTACTGTTTATCACACAAATAGCACCAGGACAGCGTGTTGTGTATTTACACGCACATATACCTAATACGCACATCAGTGCTGATGATTTCAGAACAGTCCAGGAAATGGAGATGGATTTCTGATTTAAAAGACTGTCCAAAACCCTTAGGCTGCTTTGAAAATAGCAACTCACAGGTTTTTTTCAGGGCTACTCAACCCATTTTAGCTAACGTGCTCCAAGCAATTTTATGAAGGTCTGTTCAGCAGAAGCAGCATTGCAGCTCAGCTGGGCCAGCCATGCATGGCATGCCGTCTCACCGCTGTGAAACACAGGCACATGCTGAAACTGTGCCCAGAGAGACTAGAGGAATGGTAATAAAAGTGAGATAAATCAAGTATCAGGAACCTCATCAGCCATGTCTAGGGTAAAGTCCACCACTTATGCTGTCCTGATTAAATACTTGTGCTAATGACAAAAAGATTATAAACGTAAAGAAGAAGAAAAATGGAAAAAAGAAATAATGATGTAGTATAACAGAAAATATTTGAATTCCTGCCATTAAAAGTTCTTCCAGATATTACCTAGCAAACTGTAATTTATTACTATAAAATTCACGTAGATACTATGCAAGACTCAAAAATTCAACACAGACTAGGTTTATTGAGCTGTGTTTAAAAAAAAAAAAAGTCATGTGGGGGAAGTGAAAGAAGTGCAAGATGTTAAATGTTTAAAATATTTGACTTCTTGGAAACACAGCAAACAATTGAGACAGCTCTACTGTCATAGCAGTATATTTATTAGGAGGCTAGTCCCAATGGGTCAAAAGGTTAAATGTCTGAGCCACTGCGAGAATTACAGGAGGCAGGAAACTATTTCATTAGATCCCAAGATAATCATGTTTCACTGCTGACCCTGGCAATACAGCACAGAAAATAAATAATATTAGAATGACAGCACACAGCAACCCTTGGTGACAAAGAATAGGTATATTTGGAAACAAAAACAGGGACTTCGGCTTTTAACTTCAGTGAAATATCACAGAATAAGGTCTGGTGTTTTGGCAAGGTCAGAGTAAGAAGACAACATATTTTCTGTAGAATAAGAATAATGCCATTTGTTGAAAGCGCTGATGGGCTAGGCTTCTCAGGACAAAAAGCACTGAAAATAAAGACAGAAAAAGTGGCCAGATCTCCTGTTGTGATACCATCATAAGATTTGCTACTGTTCAGACTGAGATTATGTGCTCAACGTGGAGCAAGGTTTTATATGGTGTAATCTCCTGGATAGTGCAGGACAAATTGTTGTAACAATTATTAAAAACTGAATGATTCTTACTTGTAACTTGCATTGCTGGAAACATTTCCTACATAAAAGATTTTAAATGGTGGCATGGAGAAGGGCATCTCTAATGAAAAGCTTTTCATGAAAAAGTAATTTATTAGTTACCTTGTAGAGGTGTCACCTATGACAAGACATCCTGATTTTAGGAACACTGATCTCTTGCTGTGGACAATGGTAAGTTAAGTACCTGGAAACATGTTACCCAGTTGATATGTCTAAGGAAAAGTAGCACCGCACACGAGCTACCAGCCTGTTTCAGCAGGGACCTGGCCAAGCCTCTTTGAAGGGACTGAGGAGGTCACTCAGGTCCTGTGACTGGCCACCTTCTTTGTCCATCACACGCCTGAAAGAAACCCAGACCTTCTTCCTGTATCCTCTTTTCAACTGCATCATGACTACCACTATGTTAAAGAGAGGATGAAAGAAAAAACAAAGAACCAAACAAAGGGGAACACATTTCTGCCCTTGCATTTCTGCTTTGATACAAGTGATTACTTATAAACTACTCCCATTTAATTTCAATTGCAAGTGGACTCATCTACTTCGTCTACCAAAAAGATATAATTTACTTTAAGAAGCAAACCTATTTCAAGAGTAAAAAAAATACCATGAAACAAGAACCATTTAATCAAAAGGGAAAGATATTAACTTAAAGTTAGACAAGTCTGAATGAGAATCAGCATGAATACTTTAAAAAGTGACAGCAATGGAACAAATCACTAGTGAGAACTGCAGCTTCTTCGACGTTAAGATTGTAGTCACTGTCACCCAAAAAGGACAAAAAAAGCAGTATCATAGCAGTATTTAAATAGAAGTTAATACGAAAATATTAGGAAGAATCTGTCTATATACACCCATATATACACATACATACATATTCTTTTAATATTGCTGAGTAGCATGCATTTCCAAGGGAATCTGAGAAATCTGAGAATCCCAAAGAACGGAAGAATATCACATCATAAATAAACGAATATACAGTCTGACTAAAACCCCGTTTGCTGACACCAATCAAAGAACCCAACAGACATGATGAGGACTCAGTTAACAGCCGGAGTCCCTTGTCTTCTACGCCCCACGCATGTGATCCTGGCCAGACCACTTAGCACACGCATCTGGGTATACCCATTATGCGGGTATGACAGGGAGAGTTATAATTATGAAAAAGTGAGTGCAAGTGCATTAATTATTTAACCAATTAAGTTAATTATTCAACCAATTAAGTTAATTTTGTGAAATAAATATCCCCTTCGTCTTCCAGTGAGGTCTCTCATTGAGTTTTGCTACACTAAGTTCCTGCACTGTGATGGGTGGTCTACAGATAAACAAACTGATGAAAACAGGCACCTCTGTCAGAAAAGAACAAAGCAAAATAAATCAAACAACCTGATGGCACATTTAGACAACCCATAAGAGACTGGAAGAAACACCACTTCGTTGCTCTTTTCCTCCAGAACTGGGTCCACAGAATTGTTCCTGATCTGTATCGGTATACGTAGAAGTATACAAACAAGGTTTGTTCAGTCTTCAGAAAAGAAGGCTTAGAGAAGACCTTATCGTCACATTCCAGTATTTAAAGGGTGGCTACAAAGAAGATGGAGACTCCCTTTTTACAAGGAGTCACATGGAAAAGACAAAGGGTAATGAGTACAAGTTACTCGTGGGGACATTCCAGTTGGACATAAGAGGAAATTTTTTCACAATGAGAACAATCAGCCTTTAGAATAATCTCCCCAGGGAAGTGGTGGATTCCCCATCATTGGACACTTCTAAAATTCAGCTAGACAGGGTGCTGGGCCGTCTTGTCTGAACCATGCTTTTGCCAAGAATGGTTGGACCAGATGATCCTTGAGGTCCCTTCCAACCTGGTATTCTATGATTCTGTGAAGTATTGTCCTATTATCATTAAAAGGAAAATTCATTTCAAGTATTTGATTTTAAGTTTGCTGTATACGCTTGGTCAGTCTGGTTACCTGCTTCTGAAGACTAGTTGTAAAGCTTGGATGAAACAACTAATGAAGAATGTGGACAGTCTAAGCAATTAAGGACTGCTGAAAGTCTGTGGGGAGGAGAAAAAAAAAAAGTCTCACTGTCAGTCTGCAGCAGTGTCAAGAGCCTAAGCGATTAATGGAAAGGAAGTTGTTTTGCTTTCACTGTTTTGCTGTAGGGAAGTTTCAAATGTCCAAGTAATCTACATGATTGAAAGTTACAGAATTACCCAAGGGGTGGTGACCTGACCAGTAATACTCAGGAAATACCCAGGAAAGACGGATTGAAAAGATCTCCATACTTTGTCTTGTCATCTCAGAAACAGGGCAAAATAAATCCTTGGTTAGAAGCAAAGGGCTCTCAGTGGGGTCCCAATCCGTGGACAGAGGATTTTTTTTTAATGGCAGTTGGGAAATGCAGAATGATTTTTTGAGAGCATTAAAGTAAACATGAAGTGGGGAGCTAAGTTAGGAACATCTGAACAGCATTACAGTCTTTGGACACGGGTGTGTCAGAAAAGGAGCCTAAAATAGGAGCTGAAAAATAAGATTAAAAAGACTGAAAACAGTATTAAAAACAGAAAACCTGAAGCCCTGGAGCAGGAGTTGTGGAAGTTGCAAGAGTAGGTAGAGGAATACAAACTCAAGGAATATAACTGTGTTAAGAGATGTGCAGGAAAAGGAGGCTTCAACAGAAAAAGGGGTAGCCATCTTTTTCAACGAGAGGACACAAGAATGAAATAGAAAAAAATTAAGTGAAGCACAGGATGCCATTCAAGTCACGCTGGAGGTGAAGAAGAATCAGAGGAGGCTGCTGACCACGTACTGTGTAATGAGCAAATACCAGCTTCAGAAAGTTAGCAGGGAAAACAGGTATGCTAACAGCCAAAAAAGTTGGGGAAAATTCAAACAACTGGAACAGAAACATCTAGTGAGACTGACATTTTGCAGGACATTATGAGTGTCCTGGAGAACATAGTACACGCTCTCCCTGCACTCCATTAGAAAAGAAATAAACCAAATGAAAAAACTTTGTGACAGAGCACATTATTAAATACAGATCATGAGCAAAGCAGAAATGAGCAAATTATTACTGAAATGAAATTAGATGCCAGTCAAGTTCGAACCGTACCAAATTATATTAGGCGTTTAAACAGGGAGACACGAGTGACTGGCAATGGAAGAGTAAAATATAGATCAAAATCAAATTGCTCAGGCAACCAGAATAGTAGATGACAGGGTTGTGCTAAATTCAGAAAAGCAAGCTAATCCAATAATGAGCTAATAAGATGGACTTGATGAGTCTTGCAGTGCTTTAAAGGCTTTGCTATATTATCAAGATTGCCTTAATGTTATACATCCCTTAGATCTCTCATTTTCTTATTGCTTTTCATAAAGAAGCAACTACTGGGAGCTGTAGCTGTATTTGTGCTCAAGAACAAGAGGGAACATAATTATAATGAAGATAGCTTCAAACTAACAGTATATGAAGGATGATGTCACCTCTTTAAGGTGATTATTGCCCCACCAGATAGCAGCAACTAGCTTGGGTGAGTTTGTAGATAATTTCTGAAGGACTGAAACATTTTACAGGAAGACTGTGAGATGAACTTTTGCATACTTTTTTGATAAGGATGAAGAAGAGCCTATTTAAGTGGTAATTATTACCATGAAGGCCTAGAGAGTCAAGCAAAATTCATGGATGAAGTGGAAAACAGAATAAAAAGATGTGGATATCTTGTAACCTGCGATAAAAGCATGACCATGTCCTTAAAGGCTACCAGAAACAGACACACTGGGAGTAATTAGAGGGGTGGGGAGAAGATACAGCTGAGATAAGAAACCAGTGCTTTAGTGAAGAGGCTCAGTGAAAACTATGAAGGACACAAGGTACTGAAGATCACAGTTACAGCAAAAAAACCCCTTTATGATCAGATTAGAATAGCAGCAGTTGTTATTTTGGGAGGGCAGGAAAACTATAAATGAACCCTAGCCAGAACCACCCCTTTATGTTAACTGATTGCAGGGCCAGAGTAAATAGTACTTAATAGGCTTGAGTACCAAAGAGAATCAGAGGGACTAGACAGGAGATGTAGTTCACAAGCAGACCACGAGCACACATGAAGGGCCTGGTGCTCCAGATGCTGAGGGCAAGAAAAATAGGTAATCAGCAAGGAAAATGGACCATCGTGTGTTCAACTGAAGACAGACCCAAAGGAACACAACAAGCCACACTAGGTAGCTTGTTAAGGGACAATAATTTGGTGCTGATTTTGCTAACAGATGTCTACGAATGAGGTTAGCGAGAACTGGATTTCCACGGTTCACCCGTATCGGGCAATAAGAGCACCCAGCCCAGAAGAAAAACAGACATGGGAACAGTCAAGTGAAGGTACTTACTACTGGTCCCACAGTGCCAGTACAGATATCAGAGGCTGACAAGAGATTGTACTTCATCAGTGACAGTTTAGGTCAGCAAGTGGAGTGTATCACTGTGCAGCAGCACTGGGCTATACATGGCTCTCCAGTCTGGCCACTGCTGCAGCAGGGAGCAGACTGCATCCTAAATACACTGAATAGTCCCAAACCCAAAAGAATGAGCCCTAAACCTTTTTACTCCACAAACAGCTCCAGTTGCAGCTAAAACACTATGAATATTGGAGGGGCAAAACAGTGTTCAGCAATACATTTAGCAAATTTAGAATCATAGAATGGTTTAATAATAATTTATAATAATTTAGCAGAATGACTCCGCTGTAAGTTTGCTTTGATGTTCCAAGGGAAGCAGTACTGTCTTATTAACGTGCCACAGGCTTTCCTAAGTGCACCTGCTCTTTGTCCACCTACCATGCTACAATTATACTCACCCAGATAACTAAGCGATACCCACTCAGCATACCAGCTGGTCATATTCAGAGGTGGTTAGAAATAAAGATCAATAGGCTAACTGGACCATAAAAACTGATAAAGGTACCTTGCAAATTCTGATTTAATCTGAATTTAAAAAGCAAGACCCAGACAGGGAATAGCTTTCACTGTTTGTGGCATAAAGTAGATGTTACAGCGTTACACAGTGGAATCCTTTCAAGCAGGCTGAAGATGGAGTAGTAACACAAGTAACTCCCAGAACAGAGTTAGGGTCAGAGCACCTCTCCTATGAGGACAGGCTGAGAGAGTTGGAGCTGTTCAGCTTGGAGAAGAGAAGGCTCTGGGAAGACCTTATAGCAGCCTTCCAGTATCTGAAGGGGGACCTACAAGAAATCTGGAGAGGGACTTTTTACAAGGGCATGTAGTGATAGGATGAGGGGCAATGGCTTCAAACTGAAAGAGGGTAGATTTAGATTAGATCTCAGGAAGAAATTTTTCACTATGAGGGTGGTGAGACACTGGAACGGGTTGCCCACAGAAGCTGTGGGTGCCCCATCCCTGAAAGTGTTCAAGGCCAGGCTGGATGGGGCTTTGAGCAATCTGGTCTAGTAGGAGGTGTCCTTGCCCATAGCAGGGGGGTTGCAACTAGATGATCTTTAAGATCCCTTCCAACCTAAACCATTCTATGATTCTATAATAATACCTTTTATCTCCCTGTTACAGTACATCAAGGGTAGCAACTTTGGGGTGAACCTAAACAGTAGCCACAACCCCTCAGTGTCCCGTGAAGCTATAAGAATCAAATAATTGCTCTAGCAGGATGATCAGATCTCTGGGAGATCACAACTACTCAAAACCTCCCTGGAGAGTTAAGTGTTTCACATCTGGACTACAGAGTTATTTTTGCTGCAAATCAACTCCAGTCGCATTGAACTTAAGTTTCCAAATAGCTCGACGAACAAATGCCAGGCAAGGCTTATTCACACAGTGGAGTGAGAAATACCTAAAAGCAAAATGGAGAGGAAGAGACCCAAATTCTTCATCAGGAAGCTTGAGAGTTGTGAGCAGGCCCTTAACTAGTATAGATCTCAAATCCATTTGGAGTAAGTGATCAAAGCTGAGTTGAAAGTTCTTCATGTGCTGAAAGTTTTCTTACAGCAGAAAAAGTTTGAAGACTTAGTATGTAACCAAGCAGAGTCACTGCCCTTGAACAAGGCTATGTCCTCGTTAGCTTCAAACAGCAAGAAGAATGCCTGGAATATGACCCAACCTATGTGGTGTGCCAATAGGAAAAGGTTTTTATGAAATAGGGTATTTGGACATTACAAGCAGCAAAACTGAGTCAATTAAGTATAGAAATGTCCACCTTGATAAACTATACCTACGGAGAACTGTAATGTAAGTGATAAGATTTGTGCAGAGGGAGGATGAATGTTAATGTCTGTGTGTGGGAGCACCAGAAGATGCGGGGGGAGGGCAACAGAAGGGCACATGCTGGCAGCAGGTCATCAAGATCCCAGTACCTCTTAATGCCACTTCTCAAGATAACATAGTTCAGAAGGACAGGGACTCAAGTCTAATGGCTTGTTAAAGGTGGGGTTGGTACCTCAAGATACCCAAATAACGATGCAAAGGGCAGCATGGAAATCCTAACAGTTTATAAACTAGAGTTTACAGATAACCAGTCTATATGCAGGCCAGAGGCACGTGATTTGATCAACCAGATTTATAAGGTAATGGTTACCTGAATAGGTCATCAAAGAGGATGTTGTTGTCACCTGAAAAGAATCAAGTTTAAACTCATGCCAATAATATTGCTATAATTTGACTTGTTGTTATCACCTGCCTATAGAGGTGTATTATATGTGTCCTTTTATCATTGCTCATGAATGTCCAGCTACTCGAAGAAATCTGGGAACCCAAAATGAATACATGATCAATAAGGTATTATGACTATCTTGAAAATCCAGAAAAAGAAAAGAAACCAAGAAATCACATCTTGACCACTTTGACAGAAGCAGCAGAACCGCCTCCATACTGTCCATACAAGACTGCAAAAACCACCATTTGGTGTCCCCTTTTCATCAGAACTGGATATGTGGTCAGTCCTCTGATATCCTGGTCTGTATTGCTACATAGGTGTGTATTGTCCTATTACCATTGAAAGGGATATGTATTTCTAGTACTGGGCCTATGTTTGCCTGCTCAGTCTGTTCACCTGGCCTTTGAAGGCTGGTGGTAAAGTTTGGATACAACAAATGTGTTAGTCAAATATAAGCTCTTGGGCTCAACAGAAAAATGACTATGAAATTTTATAGCCTGCATTTAATAGCAAATTAAGATAGTTAATGTAACAGCCACTTCTGGCCTTCAGATTTATTCTTCTCTTAATAGTCTTGGCCATTTTAAAACACATCTGAAAGCAGCTCACTATCTTCTCTCTTCATAAATTTAACACTGAAAACCCTACATAGGTAATGACTGAGCTGACTCCAGTTAACTGAAAGAGCGGTTTAACATCATAATTATACTGACACTATCCTCAAAAGACTATCTTTTAGCTGAGATTCTAACATAAGTCATAAGCAAAGAATACTTCCTGAGTAGAAGTTGGATATCATCAAGGAGTTTCACAGAAAAGAGTTAAAAGTTAGACAGGAGTTACAAGTTAAGCATAAAAGAAACCAAGAAACTGTATTGTAAACTCAGGAAAACTTTCTATGTAACCGTGCTTATTTCACGTTACCTTTCCGTGTGCATCAGCCCACCTCCTCACTACTTGACTAAGTTAATTATTCATTAACTAATAAAGATTATTTTTCTTCCTAGATAGCTGGAACTTCTAGATACCACTTCAATGTGAATAAATAACACCAGACTGACAGGAATATGGTATTAATTTGGTCAGGAGAACGGTGGAGACAGATCAATGTTCATTTTATACACTAAGTAGATACCACAATGATAACAGCTTTAAACATCACCACATCATTTTGATAATGTTTTTCAATACCAAAGTGAAGACACTAGCCCACATTTTTCGGAGAGTATCGAGTATTTCTATTCATATACCTCAAAGGCCTTTGAATCTTAAAAAGCAAGAGGTCTGTGTTTTCTAAATATCAAGTCCCTTGCAATCTAGTTTCAAACTAGGCACTCATAAGTAATTTATTACTGTTGTTACTTTGGAAGCTTCCTGGAAAGATTAATTCTAGTTAGTATTTCCCCTCAAAAACAGAGCAGAAAGTCTTCTCTGGATCTAGGACATTTGATATTTTCAAATGCAAAAAACATACTAAGCTTTCAGTTTGAAGAGGAAGGAGCACAGGATCTGATAAAGGGAAAGAATCAAAATCCCTTCCCTACACTCATCTTGACAATCCAGGGCTGTGTAAACATTTTCTTATTTCTCCAAATACGGAATACTATTTATCATACTTCAATTTTGTTGTTTAAATTATCAAATTGGATCTGTCTTCAACCCAGTTGCTTTAAATTTCTATGGAACTTTTGTTAACAGCAGTGCTGAAACAAAAGTTTTTATTCTACCTGTAAATAGACACGTGCTATAAGCATTATTAATGGCAGGAAATTACAGGTGTTTACACTTTAAAAGAACAGTTATATGCTCTTTATAAGTGAGATGATAGAAAAAGCCAGAAACTTTACATTCCCTCTTTCTCTTTGATTACAACAAATTTTTACTTCATGAGTAGTTTGTGTGTGTACAAATCATCAGTTGGTGTTGTGATTGTGTATTTTTACTGACTTGTTTCAGAAAATCCACATAAATATTTTAAGGTGAGTCACATAGCAGGAAGGACAGAAATGCTACCACAATTCTCTGTTGAAACAATTGTCGTCCAAGTACACAAAATCATAACAGTCAAATTACACAGCCAATTTAAATGCTGCTGAAAGAGCCTCCTGATTTGCAGAAAATATCCACGTTTTTCACCCATAGTACCGTGGATGTCAACTGTGACTATTACTCATACCATAAGTGTTAGTGCATTTCTGTACGCAGAATTTAAATCGGTAAATCCCTGTAATAGAGAACAGTTTTGAGATAAACTAATTGGATTTTGAGCTGTTAAAACACTGACAGTGAGTGATGGCCTGGCTGCTTGCCCTATTATTTCTGCTGAACCAGAAAGAAACCCTTATGTTAATAACAGTACATTACTAGAAGCGTTTTAAGATAAGACACCACTTGTAATAAGGAACACACATTAGTGCAATCTGAAAGTACTTTACAGCGGCCACTGAAAGATCAGCAGACGATGGTGCACTAAAAGCCAGTAACTGATGACTTTCAAGCTGGGGTTTACTGTGAAGGACAGTGTTGAAGTTACAAGGTTTCCCAAAAAGCTCTTGCATAAGTTGTATAAAAATATGTTCAAGCACAATCAGTAATTGTGCAGAAAGAGAAAACCAAAACAAACATGAGCTTGGAATGGGACAGAAAAAACACCTGATGCTGTTTTTTCAGTGTGGTCTCACCTGCTTTTACACAAGTATTATTCACAAGTAGGTATTTAACATAGAAATGATATAAGGAAGACACAGTCACTTCCCCTAAAATATAGTTTAACAAGGAGCTACATGCTCCATGTAGAGTTTTTTTGCTATTTATTTTTTCATGGCAGTTCTCCATTTATTGGTTAGTGGAGCTTCCATCACCAACCATTGTGTATTATTCTGTAAAGTAACATACAGACTTTTTTCCCCACTAAGTTTCTCTAGGATAAGCTTTCTTTGTTTTCATTCCAAGTGGTTCACTCAGGAGGAGATAGGTAGTAGCCATGAGGAAAGCAGAATGGAGAAACAATAAATTGTATTTTGTACACAGGCCTCTGCCATATTTTCAGTAGTCACAAAATTAGAGACTAAAAAAAATCTCACTGGTTTAAAAACTAGATAATTCTACTACAACACGCATATATACACATACGAAAGTACATATATAGAAGCAGAAACTAAAGCAAAAAGGAGGTTAATGCCAAAAGCCTGAACCCATTACCAGAACAGAGTTCCAGGGGTGCCAGCTATAGACTTCCTTCACTTTCTTCACTAGGACTGTAGATAAATGATTTCTTTTACAAACAGGCCACTTGTCTAAGTATATACATTTTGGCTGTTGGTCTCTCTCTCTTCAAAGCCAAGATGAATAACATTGGCCCAAATTTCTTTCCAGCTTGTGTGCCCATAGCAAGAGAACCCAGATCTCCTGGTCCCATGGAAATAATCTGTATCAGTTGTAGTATCAGGCAGCAGGAAGGACAGACAAACAAGTAAGAAACACTATGGGAGATGGGAGGGAAGAGAAGAAATGAAGAACTTCAGCATGGTAAGACAGAGATCCTTCCAGATCCTTAAAATTCCCACGGCTGTGACAGCTGCTCTGAGCAAGACTAGTCTTAATTTTGGAGTACATGAGATACACGGTGCTGTAAGAACACCAAATAAGCTTTGACTTCAGAAGAAAGGATTCACTGAATTTACAAAGGCCGTATATTTGCATTCCCCATTTTCTCACTAATAGCGTATCTAACATCCATTTTGTGAGGAAAACAGCTTATCCAGAATCCAGACTGTTGTGCTGCAATAGCAATTCATCTACTGACATGTCAGAGACAGCAGCATATTTGTGCATCTTAACACCTTGATCAATTCTATTGAACAAAGCTGCTGTCCCTTCCAAAGCTGTGTCTGTAAGAAATATCCTGAACTGCTTCTTTTAACCAATGCTGAGTATGCCAGAACCCTCTTAAGCATAGATTTCTCATCATTTTTTTTAAATGGAATAAGGAGCAAAGGTCAAACATTTAAAGTAACATTTCTTCATCCATCTTCGGCAATCTGTCTTTTTCACATTAAATAATAAAAAAACCCCAAACAAATAAATCTCTAATTGCCAAAGAATCCTTCAGTAATCTTGCTTTCAATTTACTGTCCCTTCTTCTTTCCTTTCTAGGAGCCAATTAAATACTCATCAATTATATTTTTTTGGTCTGGTTTGTGATAAGTGTACTTTCACACCTAATTACTCTAACTTACTCTATCAGTCAGAAAACATCTCATTTCTTTTTGCAGGGACCCTCTGGTTTTATTCACAGTATCTTCCATAAAGGTCTGGTACTGAATTAATCTTTTCTGACTAAACCAGCTATTTTCCAACACCTGTGCTTTTCTATGTATTATTTCAGAAGGTCTGTCCTATTATTCCACGGAGGTTTCATGCCTGCACAGCCTGTATTTTCATAGCATCAAATTGACAGCATCAAAACCTGCAGAGTTTGGGAATTTTTTTTTTTCCCTTGTATACATCAGCATCATCCTCGGAAAACCGAGTTGTAACAGCATAAAAGTAGTTGCTTTTTGACAGTGGTAAGGAATACTTTTCAATATTTCTAAATACCAATATGTGTGGGTATGTATGTATGTGTAGTAATTACAAAGAACAGGAGTATTTACTGCAATGAGAGCACGCAAACACATTTAGGTAGCTAGATCTTGTACTCTGTTGAGCTGGGGGAGGGAGATGGCAGGAGAGACTGCTTATAAGAATTCCCCGCCCTGCTTGGATTTTGTCCAAGTTGACAGCCTGTGATAAAAAGTAGCCTAACGAAATGCTAAAGATTATTTTTCATGCATATGTTAAGGATGGATTGCTTTTAACTTCTTCTGGAAAAAAAAAACCAAACAAAAATCATATGGCTTATCTACAGAACAACCATCCTCAGACGTTATATCCTGCATGTTTCAGGCTAATTTTATAGTTGGTGCTGCTCACTTCTATAGTTGATTTGCTTCACTATTTTAGAGAATGCATTTTTCATTAAAGAAAAAAAAAAAACACCACAGAAAAGTAGTTTTTCCTCTCCCACGCACTCCCCTGCACAATTTATTCATTCAGCAGTCCTGGAAATTCAGCAGGGAATTATCAGCCTTCTGTTCAGTAACACAGACCACAGACCAGCTCCAGGGAAAAAATAAAAAATAAAAATAAAAAAAATGAAGCTGTGAATTGTGGCTGCCATCAACACTAAATCTGACTGAATGCCCTTCCTGCTAAATTGCAGGAAAGAAGATAAGACAGAAAGAAAATTATTTTATTTACTGATAAATGCTATAGAAATAAGATGACAAAGACAACCTGATACTTAAGTGAATGGGGTAGTTCAATAAAAAGGAGCTCTGCATGGCTTAAGAAATCAAACCAGTTGTCCTGAATCAAATAGGCTACAAGAAACTACTTCACATGTCTTTGTGCAGTTAGTCCTGCTAAAGGAAGACGGGACACAGCCTTACCTGCGCCAGGGAAACAAGGCCAGCCTGTGCTATCTGTCAGCCCCCAACTTCCCAGCTGGTGCCTTGACCTTCGATGAACTAAGGAGCACATAGATAGATGAGAAGGTACTAGCTCAGCTGTTCACGTCTCAGAAAAGAAAAGAAGTGTTTATAGGAAGAACAAGTCACTGAACCAAAAGCAGCTTAGTAAGGTACCTGTTCAGGTGGCTACAGGAGACCCACAGTCCAAGGAACTGCTTGACCTGTTGTACTGGGAAAAGCTATGGCCACCAAGAACATCCTTCAGGCTCCATGGAAAGAATAAACATGAAGTGCCACCCAGACAGAAATCTAGCACATGACATGAATATGCTCAAAGTATAGTTCTCTGCTTAGAGGCTTGGGCAAAGAAGGCTTGGGTTTTTTGTTTTGGTTTAGGGGTTTTGTGTTTTGTGGGTTTGGGCTTTTTTTTTTTTTTTAGATTATCCCAAAGATAAAAGAGATCCTCAGAAAGTATGTTGTGACTGGCATAAAAGCCTTTCTTACAGCTGAGAGAGACAGAACGTACTTGTATCAGCCTCCACCAGTCCATTGGAACATCACTCTGACAGCACACAACAAAGTGGTACAGCACCATCCATGTCCACCATCTACCTACTTAAAAACTGAGAGCACGTAACACATGCCATAGAGACAGACTGCTTACAAAGAGTCATTTTCCCCATGTTGTCACAGTCACTATCTTAAATCATTACATGAGCATGTATCACAGAAAAGTCATATAGGATGTATTTTAGAAAATAAATGACAAACACAGTTTAGGGATAAACTAGTCAATAAAGTTAAACTATAGCACACTATACCGTGTACTTAGCCAAAAGATAACATGAACTTAAATTGCTGCTAAGCTATGAAAACAGAGACTGAGGCCCAAGGGTGGGAAGAACCAAGAACATGAATCTACAAGATAAAGGATGGTTTATCACCCGAATGACTAAACCGAGGTCAAAGACTATGTGATAAATGACAGATAGGGGAGCTAGCAAGCAAGTTAACCAGAAGAAACCCGTATTGTGGTTTGACAATGCTACAATTGGGGAAAGGTGAAAAGCTGACAACGAGGAAGACTGCCAGCCTTCATCCAGAAGACCCCCCGAAGAAGACCACCAGATAATACTGTGCCTGCGCAAGGAGAAGTGAACTTTATGATAATTAGTTCTTGAAAGATACCGCCTATTCTTGGGAAAGATTTACCTGTTCATGAATATGTATGAGATACTGACATTTAAGATGTAACCTAAAGAAGCTTGGGTGTGCACGA
>VFFE01008410.1:161713-230107 GCA_008921705.1 Burhinus oedicnemus | reverse complement strand
TTTTTTTTTTTTTTTAGATTATCCCAAAGATAAAAGAGATCCTCAGAAAGTATGTTGTGACTGGCATAAAAGCCTTTCTTACAGCTGAGAGAGACAGAACGTACTTGTATCAGCCTCCACCAGTCCATTGGAACATCACTCTGACAGCACACAACAAAGTGGTACAGCACCATCCATCTATGTACTTAAAAACTGAGAGCACGTAACACATGCCATAGAGACAGACTGCTTACAAAGAGTCATTTTCCCCATGTTGTCACAGTCACTATCTTAAATCATTACATGAGCATGTATCACAGAAAAGTCATATAGGATGTATTTTAGAAAATGAATGACAAATATAGTTTAGGGATAAACTAGTTCATAAAGTTAAACTATAGCACACTATACCGTGTACTTAGCCAAAAGATAACATGAACTTAAATTGCTGCTAAGCTATGAAAACAGAGACTGAGGCCTAAGGACGGGAAGAACCGAGAACATGAATCTACAAGATAAAGGATGGTTTATCACCCGAATGACTAAACCGAGATCAAAGACTATGTGATATATGACAGATAGGGGAGCTAGCAAGCAAGTTAACCAGAAGAAACCCGTATTGTGGTTTGACAATGCTACAATTGGGGAAAGGTGAAAAGCTGACAACGAGGAAGACTGCCAGCCTTCATCCAGAAGACCCCCCGAAGAAGACCACCAGATAATACTGTGCCTGCGCAAGGAGAAGTGAACTTTATGATAAGCAGTTCTTGAAAGATACCGCCTATTCTTGGGAAAGATTTACCTGTTCATGAATATGTATGAGATACTGACATTTAAGATGTAACCTAAAGAAGCTTGGGTGTGCACGATAGGTGGAACGATTCCCCGTGCACCCAGCACTGTAATAAAGAATGCCTGCTTTCTAAAACTTCAAATTAAGTCTTAGAGAGTGTATTTTAACCGGCTTTTCGGTATCAAAAGTGTCCCAGAGAGCTGATGTGTATTTAGAAAGGCTGATGTACAAATGATTCCATTTTTACCAGTGGACAACCTCAAGGAAAGCCATAAGAACAAAATCCAGACCTTTGTTCAGTCTCTGAGCATCTCATGAAAGCTTTTGCTCCAGTCATTTCGACCTTATTAAACAGAGCAGGTTGCCCTGAAAAAGAGAGCTAACGGGTCAGTTCTGGCAAGGTACAAGGATCAGTCACTGAAGGTGAGTACACCTGAAGCCTTCTTCATTTTCCCTACTAAAGAAAATAGGGACATAACCTACTTTCAGCTTTGCTTGGTATATTCTTCCCTTCATACTCACAGACGTTTCCAGGTTCTTGGGTAACGTAGTTTTCAAGTGACTGATAAACTGTGCAGTTTTTCCTGCCTACAGCCCACATTCTTACAGGAGTCAGGGTAAGGGATACATGGACTAACCTTTGAAGAGGAAATGCCCATCTAAAATAATTGATGCTACAGAGCAGCTGAATGTAGTGGCAAGGAAAAAAAAGAGAATTTCTAACAGTGTAATCACGTTTCAAACAAATCTTTTCCACCTAGTTGCACAAAGGCAAGATAGAAGGTGAGAATTCAGCCCATCAGGCAATTGTTGGCCCTGTATGGGAAAATATCCCTGCCAAAAAATGGATTTCATAGTCATATAAACTTACATAACACAAGAAAAACAGAACATCTGCTCACGTTTTAAGTATCTTCATTGTTTGTTCAGAACTATTTTTACTATCGCCTATATATTGCTGTCTTGGAACAGATTTACCTATAGGGTTCAGAGATCCTAAGAATCAATCTGCCTTTATCTTCTTCCAGATCCCTAGAAGAACTTTGCTGTAAAGTGAATTTAAGTCTACTGACATTAAGCCTGCGTTCACGTCTACTGCTTCTTTAATTACTCAATCACCCTTTAAGTGAAGTCATTTCAGAGCTGCTAGACCATGCATTGAAAGGCACTCACAAGTTCCCATCTAGGCAGCTGGATTACATGAAACATTATTACACAAATTTTTAAAAGTTACTGGGCTACAGATTTTCTCTTCCTATGTTTTCCTTTGGGTCATGAAATAAAGTTTGGCTATGAATAATTGCTAAGATCAGGTGGCAATTTAAAGTAGGATTAATTCCTTTCCAGAGGTATGGTCAGAGGTGGGGAAAGCAGCTCACACAAAACCCCAACCACAAACAACCCCCCTCATCAGATAACTTTCCATTAAAGATGGTCCTTTTCTACTACAGAAACAGCTCCTTCCCACCCCCTATCCTGATATTCAGATACACTTTTTCCTGAACACAGAGACCTCATTTCAAAGCCAAGTCAGATGTAGCAATTACTATACTCCCTTAAAAAAAATAAATCACCACATTGATCAAAGTATTTTGGGGGAGCTGGATTCATCCCACTGGCTTAGGCCTAACGCTAATCACAGGTGAGGTCATACGCACTTTCAGAAATCTTGACTAGAAACCCGAGTTATTCTTTGAATTTCCGTAATGAAACAGTTCCTCAGTTTAAAGTCTCCAGTGGTTCAAGGTGCAAGAATAAGTATGTACACATTAATCTTACTTCTTCAGGACATTGTTTTGCATGTTAGAAAACCTAATAATTCTTCCTTTCCATCTCTGCTGCCCCCCCCCCTTTTTTTTAAAAAAAAATATATATATAGTTAAAGTTTCTGTTAAACATGATTTTTATCTTAATCTGGACATGGAGAATGTCAACTACACTGAAGGATCGCATACTCAGGACTAAACTGGGTTTTAGAAGTTTCAGCCCTACCAAACTCAAATGGAAGCTTGAGACATCTCAGCAGATGTTTTAAGATGCAGATTTGCTCTCCTAACTTACAAAATATACAAACTTAACAGTGATATGAAGTGCTGGTGATTTACTCTTTATTCAGCATGCAAGATGAATATAAATATCCGAAAAACAGTTACCAAGCTCCCTGCACTGACCTTGTCATCAATATCATCATCCTCTAAATGTAAGGGAGGCATTTCACCCTAAAAAGGGTTAAAAAAAAAGGACATGGGTTCACTTCAAGTCATGAACAAGAATAAAAGCAGTGCAAAAGAGACTAGGCATTAGCAGAGGAAAAACAACAGTGCTGCAAACCCTTTTTAGGAGTTTAAAAGGCAACAAGATTGATCTAGATGTTCTCTAAGTGGATTTTCAATAAAGATGCAAAATAGGTCTCAATACAGGAAAGAACTTGAGCCCCTGATAACCTCAGCACGTAAATAGGCCTCCAGGTTTCCATGGCACTAGTAACAAAGATGATGTATCATTGGATTAGGACAGGACTCCTTATAGCTACTTGGGTAATTATTTCAAGGCTGAATAAGATCTAGGATATTCACAGATAACCTCAACAGATTCATTATTAACTGAAAAAATGACCAGTCAGATATACCAACCAATATATTATCCTGGGTGTATTTCACAATCCTAAACCAGCAGATTCCTCAGTTAGTCAATTTTCATGGAAACGTTCATAAACCCTAAATATGCAATAAAAGTAATACAGTATCATTTGTAGGTGAGCTTTTTAAAGTCATTAAATAAAAGGTGATGTAATACAATTCTGGTACTTTTATTATATTTAGTCTCCCCTCGATAGTATTTTGGAAGGAGCAGATAATTGTTTAACTTATTTCAAAACAGTCAATCTTCCAACTATCTTTTTAGAGATAGTAACATACCATAATGAATATTTCACAGAAAAAATGGGTTCTTGGTCTGCTTCCCCCTGTGAGGCTTAGTGATCAAGTTTAATATAGAAAGATTAATGCACACCTGTTTTTAAACAAAACTCCACGCTATTAGTAAAGCAGGGCAAGTAAATACCCTTCCAAGTGGGCAGCCCTGTCTGTTGAGACAGGAATCTGAATCACAACTCTATGCCTGCTCCACAGATTTATTTCTCACCAACAATGGAGTCTATCCCAATCAGCCGCATATCCAACGCCAATGCTAATTTTCCTTCCCCCCCCACTTTTCTACCAGTAAGACACCCCTCTAAAGATGGGCCGAATTGCTGGCATCACACAGCAACATATTCAGAAGCACACGCTTGTCAGATAACCTCAGCTGGTTCTTGTGGTTCTGCTACTGCAGTGCTCTTGAGAGTCAAGCTTAATAACATCACCAAAATGCTAGATAAGATTAGAGTATCTTTTTTGGCTAATAGAGTTTTATTTGCCATCTGCAGGAGTATTAAAACTGTAACTTAATCCAGCTTAATTGAAAGAAAAAGCTAAAGTCATGTAAACATATAAATTCAAAACAAATCAACTTGTTTTGCTTCAGCAACAAATTTGGGAAACATACAATCCTGAGCAAAACATGCATTCAAGTTTCTACTCAATCTACCCTACTATGCCATCGTACCCAAAGCCAAGCACTATTTCGGGGTCCTCAGTCTTCTCAGCAGTCCCAAATAGCTGTCCTCACACAATCCTCTCCCACAAACTACCCAAGAGTAGATAAGCAAGACGGAAATAAGTGAAACAGACTGACACCCACAACAGAGTGCCCCTCTTATCAGACACGTCAGGTTACAGCCCTGCTGGCGCAAACACCTCAAATCAGGAACTGGGGTTGGCAGAACGGGGTGGGTCCCCACGGCGTAACTCACAGCTACGCACTGCTTGGGTCTGCTTGTGATTCCAGGCTGTCACCATCCTTCTATCTTTAACTGTTGATCCAGGAAAAATAAACATGTAAAGCATCTTTTTTCCTGAAGAGAGCTGGTTTTTAACCAAAAGTCTAGAACAGCTTGCCTCTTCAAACGCACAAAAGGTTACTTTGACCTCTATATTTTGCTCTCAATAGTTGAGAGAACAGCTTAAGAGACCCTCTTTGGCTTGTTCCAGTGATAACAAGCCAAATAAAAAAATCTTTTCATAAGGTAGCTTAATAAAGCAAAAAAGTATTTTGAAGCACTGTATTTGACAGAAACCATTCCAAACATATTATCTTTAAAAAGAAAAGAACTTAATATGTGTTATTATATCTTTACTGAGCAGATCCAGAATAGATCCCTAGAATAAAAGCCACACACCAATATAGCTGATGAATATTTTATAATTCTAATGTACTCCAAACTTGTTTATCTCAGTGAAACTTCCTGTTGTTTTCTGTATATATCCTGAAGTGGCAATTTCACTTCTCCTCTAATAAGATACAGAACAGTATCAAGCTCCTGGGTTTGGTACAGTCATCCATTTAGCCCTCATACAGACCAAACTACAATAGATTCAAAGTGCACAACGTAGAAAGCGTAGTAGTTCAATACCCTTCTTGATTCACAGAAAGTGCAGAGAAGAGGATAAAGGACAACCACTGCCTGGAGAGCACAGTCCCAGGATTCTTTCTACTGCACCTCTCAGTTATCTAATACCTACCTGTGATGAGAGCTCTTTTTCTAAGTTGATTTATTCGACTGCAGTTTCATTGGTGTTAGAGTCAGCTAAATTACAAAACTTGAGGCTGAGAGATAGAATTGCATGAGAAATATTTGCATTGCTTTTACTAATACACATTCAGCAGGATCAGAGAAAGCTTTTGATCAGCTGGCAGGATGTCTCGCCCAACTTGCATGCACTTTTGGCGCATTTCCCTTTCTCCCTCCTTTATTAAAAATGCAATAATACACACAAGTGAAAGCAAATTCTTGCAAATTCCTTCAGGAGAGAATTAATGGTTTCTCTTCAGAAACCACCTAATGAATCATTGTTCCTTAATATTTCCAAGAAGGCATGTGCAGATTACTTTGCATGTTTAATTCCAGAGTCTAAAGCAAGTAACAGGAGAGTTGCAGTTGCTGCCTATGCACGTATTCCACCCGTTTAGAAGTAATGCGCTCTCCAAGAGCACCCTATTATATTTCAAAGATTCCTGTATGCTTCACCATTCCACAGAATCCAGATGAATCTTTTATTCAGTTTCAAATGTTTTATTCAGTTATTAACACAATTAATATTCATGTAGTACAGCTGCTATGGCTTGTGGAGGGGAATCAAAATCTATACTAAGATTATTTTTAGTGCATTTATTGAATCCTGACCTAAGGTTACAATCAGTCAGCTCCAGCAGACGCATTGGGTTGGTCCTCCAGGACTGATGAGAACTGAAAACGGTGGTGTGACATTCTCGAGATAACATATGAACAACTGAGATCTTACTTTTTGTTAGTAAACAGAATTGAAGGGATTTTTGGGGAAAAAAAAAAAAATTCAAAGTGAGGAAGGCTAATCTTCTATTAATTCAAACGTGTTATGCATTTCCATGGGACTAAATCTTCTGTACTTGAAGTCATCCACATCTGTTTTAACAGTCAGTTTAGGAAGCAAGAGAAATTCATAAAAAGTCAGTCTTTCAAGTAAGATGCTAGTAACTTGATATTATAAAAAACAAATGACTACATTTTATTTGTGGAAATACTGTATGAGGTATACTCATTATGGCCCCTGTTGCTCACAAGGAACAGAGATTCCTTTCCATCACAGCTACTTCATGAGGACTGAATTCAATTACAGCCATAAACAACAGAAAAAACCACTTTGGAAGAGAGAACTGGAATTTACTGGACTAGGAGAAAACAATATAAAAAACACATCAAAAACACAGTAGCCATACGTGACCACAAACTTCTACTGCATTTCATCAGTTTCCCTAATTAAAAGCTTTCAGAACAACTTTTAAACTATTGATCCTAGGCAAAAAATGGAACAAACTCTCAAGAACACTAAGCAAGTGACATTCATGCTCATCACTTATACTGTCCTCTGTCAGAATCTTTTTTCTACAGTTACAAAGCAATAAAGTAACCCAGAAAGAAAAGAAAGGAAAAAAAAATTGAGAAGTAATCTTCAGAGTCTTGCCCAGAGCAAAACATCCATCCAGCTGAACTGAGGAGACCAGAGAATTTCTGCATCTTTCCACTGAGCATATAATTATCCTGCTAACTTTAAACTGCTTTAGCATGAAAAGGTATTTCTAACTTTGCTTAAGTATTCATAACATACTTAAGTGTCACTGTTTTGGGGCTGAGACATGACGAATCTCACACTGAGTCACCTGAAGAGGCACAACTTTCTGATACAACATGCTCCACAGATCTGCTGAGGTTCTTGAATCATCAGATATTTTGTGGCTGTCCAAGCCATCAAGGCTTCTCGCTTTGCAAAGAAACAGGAACACACTCTTGGGATATTCCGCGGCTGCTATGGTTCAAACCCACATGCTAGCTGCACAGATCCCAGACCTTCTACTTGTGCTACCATTTGGCTTGCCAAAAGTGAGAAAAAAGTCAATAGTTAGTCTGTTTTACTGACCTAATGCCAAGAATGGGCAAAGACTAAATGCTCAGTGTAACCGAAAAGGCTTCATAACCTACATCTGGCTAGAGCCATGCCCTACAAGGCTGTCCAGATGCAGTGCTGTACAGGTGATGGTCCTTTCCTCAAGGTGTGCTAGCCAAAGCCAATAACAGCAGTTGCCATCACCTGATAGTTTCTTCAGGTGTGGGAAGCCCCAACTAACAGGGCTGAACACACCTCAAAGACTACTTTGCCTAGCAATCACACGGATTGCACCAAGGGAACTTTAGATTGGATATTAAGAAAAATTTCTTCACTGAAGGGGTTATCAAGCATTGGAACAGGCTGCCCAGGGAACTGGTTGAGTCACCATCCCTGCAGGTATTTAAAAGACCTGTAGACATGATGGTGCTTAGGGACATGGTTTAGTGGTGGGCTTGGCAGTGTTAGGTTTACGGTTGGACTCGATGATGATCTTAAGGGTCTTTTCCAACCTAAATGATTCTATGATGATTCAGGACAACTAAAGAAACTCAGATGAAAATAAAGGGATTTGAGCAGGCAAAAATACTGAAAGAAATCAGTGGCTGAAACAACTGCATCTCTGACACGGCCCACAGCAGCAGCTTTATTACAGAGCTCATGGTGCATCTACAGGAATGACTGTCTCTGCTACCTGACACTAAACATAGACTCTAATTTACAGCTCTCAAGGGAGATTTCTTGCTACTGACCCAGTATTAATATCTAAACTGGTCCTTAAAACTTGTGGAAACGAACGTGGCTTGGAAACATGCTGAGAATCCTATGAGCAACAAAACATGGGCAGATAGTGCGTATACAGAGGTTAGCAGCATCCTTCTGTATTCAACTCTGCTGCAAACAAAAACCCAACCAACAAAAAAAAAAAAGAAAAAGAAAAAACCATCACAACAGTGCCCTGTGCCTGTCAGCCTTTTTTGTGACAAGTCTAAGCGTGGGGCGGGGTGGAGAAAAAAAGATAAAAAACCAATTCATTCTCATGAAGGAAGAGGTTTTGATTACAACATCCAAAGCCCTGTTACCACATGTAGGTATAAACCTTGATTTAATTGGCATAAGTGGAAGATTTAGGAAGCTGTCAGGAGAAGTACACAGATGTGAAATGAGGAACTCGTAGGCAGTGCTTCTGTCTGGAAGAAGAGGAGATAAGACACTGAATCATGAGCTTTTCTGTTACCTAGGCTTTGATGGTTAGGTTGCTACAGTTATTTCCCAGTCACATATTTAACAAACTTAAAAATGTCCAACAAACCCAAAGATATTGAACAAGAGGGAAGCAGTGAAGTAAGGGTTATATAGCACACGTGAAGATCCTCGGATTAGCCTGAACTAGCACAAAACTGAGCACACAAGGAAGAAGCCCTGCAGTCTTCATCCAGGGGACAGATCTGTGGCAGCTGGTGGAACAGCTGATCAATAGGGGATTCGCTTCTATAATTACAGTGCTGACAGACTAATCTCACACATATTGTCTTGAATAAACTTCTGTCTTAAATAGGTTGCAGCCCAATTTGTCTTGAAGTTGAAAGACTGTACTTGAATACTTAAGCTTGGACTGACGTAGGTGAGAAAATAAAATGTAATGCTAGGACTTTCTTGCACAAAAAACTTTTCCCAAGTTGCTCTTTTATTTCAGTTACTTTAAAGATGAGGAGCTGGGTATTTCATTCTCCCCTCTTCTGCTACACGCTTCAGGGGCTCGTGGCAATGGAGTATACCTGAAGTTACTCCTAGCCTGTTCCTTTCTTAACGTGATCCCTTCCACTGCACTATTAATGTGTTTCCAGTCTTTTTGTTGAAGATTGAGCCCTTTCTCTTACTGTTGTCCTTTTATGTTTTATCTCCCTCAGTTAATTCATCTGACAGAAATGCATGAACTTACACTAGCTGCAGCTCTGATGACTTGGTTTTCCTCTCACTCAAAAGATGAAATTTAAATTTCCTTCTCATCCTTAAGATCTTTTCAGAATAGAGATTTCCAGTGTATACCTTAACTGTATCATTCTTTCCAAGTAAAGGCTTTAGCATAACTTGCATGATTTGCCATATTGTAAACAGAGCTGATAAAATCAGATTTGTTAGGAGAAACGGTCACAGCACATGCATCATATCGGATGGATGACTCCCAGCATGACTGGAGTTTTCAGTAAACACAGAAAATGACATACTAATAAAGCAGATGATAGACTTGGCACTTAGAGGGCTTTTTTTTTTTTTTTTTAATTCACTTCTTCCTTCTCCCAAATTCTTAGTGTGCTGGCAATCCTTCCCTCAGCAGCATATAAAAACAGACTAAGGAAAGTCAAAATGCCTTGTCAAGGACTGTTCAATGACATGGGCAGGCTTCCACCTGGCTCTTTGTTGATCCCTCAGCTAACAAAGTTAATTAGTTAGTAACACTATCATGGAAAACCATCTTGAAGCCCAGCCTAAAATTCAGCTATTTTATTATTTAGGGAGTGGTTTATTTTTATTTCTTGAGCAACAGTCCTCTGCATCATTCTCTATACCCAAAACACCAGACATCCTCACATTATAACAAATGCAACCCTGCAATATCCCTAAAGACAAAATGCCAATCCAATTTTAGTTCCTGAGGCTCTGCAGCGATGACTTCTGACAAGGTAATCCAGGCATGGTATGTTTTCAAGACATTAGGTCTGAGCTGGCAGCCCTGGGTAATGTTAGCTCTGCTACTCCAAGCATCCCTGGATAGAAGGACACAAACATCCCTTGGGTCCTTCTAGTTACACGCTACTCAGGGCTTTCCTTGCCTTTACCCTTCCCGGAGCTGCCAATATGTCTTGTTTGCACTGTTCTCAAATCTGCATTTAGCTTGTGTCTGGGTTTGAACCCTGCCCTGCAAGTTTACCAACCCTCTCATCACAAGGACACCTCAAGTGCTTCTGCTCTTTCTGCTCCCCACAGTAGTCGCAGCCCTGACACTTTGTCCTTCCCTTTGTAAAAGTGTCTGTGACAGAACTCAGGCAAAAATAATTTTGATTAAAAAAGGCTAGAGACATGAAAGATCAACTCTTTGTGCTCACCCAAGCCTGGGATTTTGATGAAAATCTGTTTGCTTCTCTTTAGATTAAGAGATTCACTTTTTCCTTTCAAGGCCATGGTAATGAAAGTGTTTCCTCTTTCTTTTAACCTTCTGGAAAACACTGCTAAAATTTGAAATAGAGGGGAGGGTAGCCGAGCTATGGAACCTGCCTGTTCAACTTAACAACATTTTTTACCAGACACAGATCATTCAGTTTAGAGGGTATTGACACATACAGCAATTACACATACACACCAAAAAATGAACTTCAGCCATAAAGAATTAGGTTTAAACTGCCAGGGAAGTCTAAAAACACTGATTTTCATAGAATCATAGAATCGTTTAGGTTGGAAAAGACCTTTAAGATCATCCAGTCCAACCACTGACCCTACTCTACCAGGTCTGCCACTAAACCATGTCTCTAAGCACCACATCTACACGACTTTTAAACACATCTAGGGATGTGACCCAACCATCTCCCTGGGCAGCCTGTTCCAATGTTTGATAACTCTTCCAGTGAAAAATTTTTTCCTAATGTCCAGCCTAAACCTCCCCTGGTACAACTTGAACCCATTTCCTCTTGTCCTATCGCTAGTTACTTGGCAGAAGAGATCAGCTCCCATCTCACTACAACCTCCTTTCAGGTAGTTGTAGAGAGCAACAAGGTCTCCCCTCAGCCTTCTCGTCTCCAGACTAAACAATCCTAATTCCTTCAGCCGCTCCTCCTAAGACTTCTTCGCTAGACCCCTCACCAGCTTTGTTGCCCTTCTCTGGACACGCTCCAGCACCTCAATGTCCCTCCCCTACTGTGGCACCCAAAACTTCACACAGTACTCAAGCGGTGGCCTCACCAGCGCTGAGTACAGGGGCACGATCACTTCCCTACTCCTGCTGGCCACACTATTCTTGATACAGGCCAAGATGCTGTTGGCCTTCTTGGCTACCTGGGCACACTGCTGGCTCATGTTCAGCCAGCTGTCCACCAGGACCCCCAGATCCTTTTCTGCCAGGCAGCTTTCCAGCCACTCCTCCCCAAGCCTGTAGCATTGCCTGGGGTTGTGACTGAAGTGCAGGACCCGGCACTTGGCCTTGTTAAACCTCATGCAATTGGCTTCAGCCCGTTGATCCAGTCTGTCCAGATCTCTCTGCAGAGCCTTCCTACCCTCCAGCAGATCAACACTGCCACTTAATTTGGTGTCATCTGCAAACTTGCTGAGGGTGCACTCAATCCCCTCATCCAGATCATTAATAAAGATATTAAACAAGGCTGGCCCCAAAGCTGAGCCCTGAGGAACACCACTTGAGACCTGCCACCAGCTGGATTTAACGCCATTCACCACAACTCTCTGGGCTCAGCCATCCAGCCAGTTGTCAGTCCAGCAAAGAGTGCACCTGTCTAAGCCATGGGCTGCCAGTTTCTCTATCAGGATGCTGTGGGAGACTGTGTCGAAGGCCTTACTAAAGTCCAGGCAGACAACATCCACAGCCTTTCCTTCATCCACCAGGCGGGTCACCTGGTCATAAAAAGAGATCAGGTTGGTCAAACAGGATCTGCCTTTCATGAACCCATGCTGGCTGGGCCTGATCCCCTGGTTATCCTTCACGTGCCATGTGAGTGCACTCAGGATGAACCCTTCTGTGATCTTTCCTGGCACTGAGGTCAGGCTGACAGGCCTATAATTGCCTGGATCCTCCTTCCGGCCCTTTTTGTGGATGGGTGTCACATTGGCAAGCCTCCAGTCATATGGGACGTCCCCCGTTGACCAAGACCGCTGATAAATGATGGAGAGTGGCTTGGCAAGCTCCTCCGCCAGCTCCCTCCTCAGCACTCTCAGGTGGATCACATCTGGGCCCATAGACTTGTGGCTGCCTAGTTGGCATAGCAGGTCACTCACTGCTTCCTCTTGGATTATGGGGGGATTATTCTGTTCTTCATCCGTGTCTTCCAGCTCAGGAGGCTGAATACCCTGAGGATGACTGGTCTTACTATTAAAGACTGAGGCAAAGAAGGCATTAAGCACCTCAGCCTTCTCCTCATCCTGGCTGACAATCTTCCCCTCTGCATCCAATAAGGGGTGGAGATTCTCCCTAGCTCTCTTTTTGTTGTTAATGTATTTGTAAAAACCTTTTTTGTTATGTCTTACAACAGTTGCCAGATTAAGGTCTAGCTGTTCTTTCACCTTTCTGATGTTTTTTCTGCATGGCTTAACTAGATCTCTATATTCTTCTTGTGTTGCCTGCCCCTTCTTCCAAAGGTGGTAAACTCTCCTTTTGTTCCTGAGTCCCAGCAAGAGCTCCCTGTTCAGCCAGGCTGGTCGTCTTCCCCACCAGTTCATCTTATGACACATGGGGACAGCCTGCTCCTGCGCCTCTAAGACTTCTTTCTTGAAGAATGTCCAGCCTTCCTGGACCCCTTTGTCCTTCAGAACTGTCTCCCAAGGGACAAGTGTCCTGAACAGGCTGAAGTCTGCCTTCTGGAAGTCCATGGTAGTGGTTTTGCTGACCCCCCTCCTTACTTCACCAAGAATCAAGAACTCTATCATTTCATGGTCACTAAGCCCAAGACGGCCTCCGACCACCACATCACCCACCAGATCTTCTCTATTTGTGAGCAGCAGGTCTAGCAAGGCACCTCCCCTGGTAGGCTCACTTACCAGTTGTGTCAGGAAGTTATCTTCCACACACTCCAGGAATCGCCTAGACTGTTTCCTCTCTGCTGTGTTGTATGTCCAGCAGATGTCCGGTAAGTTGAAGTCCCCCACTGGGACAAGGGCTGGGGACTGCGAGACTTCCGTCAGCCGCTTGTAGAACACTTCATTTTACCTAAATCTGGAGCACAGCATACAACCAGCACTTGCATACAACCTGATCAAGAGCTTGCAGATGCCGTCAGGAGCTCCTTGATTGGCTTCAGAGGATCCTGACTCAGGCCTCAGTGTTGTCCTCACTTGCTGACCCTAGTCAGCAGGTGAGCATGAAATCGAGAGTTCTGGATATCAGATGACAGATTTAAAAAAAAAACAAAACAAAAAACAAAAAACAAAAACACAACTGTTCAGAATACGCTGAAAATTGATCTCTCTAGTGGAATTTATTTTCTTTAAAGAACAACCACCTGCAAAATATATATTTGCCTACAGTTACAGTCTCCTGTAATTCCCAGCTTCCCCTGAAAGAGTAATTTCCATCTGTTTTAACAATGTCTGAAATCAAAGACTGGCTTGATTACATGCTCATGCTGAAAAGACATTGTCACATACATAAGAAAAACAATAAAAAGTCAAAACTCAAATTTTTATTTTAAGCCTAGAATAACTGCCAAACCACTAAAGACAGTAAGGCAGGCTCTACCTCCTTCCTCTCCTTCATGTCATCTGAAGCTGTCCTCAGAGGTACAGCCAATGAGTGGGTGGGAGCGTGGTATGTCACCCAACTCCAGCCTAGTATTCCCATAGCTTTCAATGAAAGAGAGGAAGGCAGGCAGGATTTTTCTTTATGTTTCCTTACTTGACCATCTTGAACTTACTTGAAGGCATGGAGCAGCATTGTTATTGGCTGTCCCAAAAGATAAATCATTCCACATTTGACATAAATCCAAGCAAGTCTACCATACGTCTTCGTTTAGAAGGAATGACTTCCCATTGATTTATTTATTTGTCATTGCAGCTTTAAATCAAGGACTGTTTCTGCTTAGCCGGGAATTAAGGGCATGCATTGAACTTGCTAATAAAACAGTTAATGATGGCAATGAACTTGACCACAGAGGAAAGAAGAAGAAGAAAACATGAAAGATTAACATTTTAAAAGCTTGTAATTGCAGGAGAAACAGCTCCTCATACTTAATAGTTTTGAAGAAGCAATGGAACCTCTTCACAAAATTGAAATAAAAAGACCTCCTCCAAACATAAGGTAAAGCATAGTAATTATAACATAGATGTCAGGGAAACAAGAAGTTGCATCTCACCACTGAGACTTATACAGATACTTAAACAGGTTAAATTTCTCATTCTACCTCACCCATGAATTGTGTGAATGTACCTTCTCATCTTTCCATGGGACTCAGATACTAGTTTAAGAAACCTGGATGTATCATGACATATTGTCAGAAACTGTTAAGGCATTGATTTCATCATGACTTGCTTCTTGCATACGCTTTTCAAAATCAATTATCGATAAAGCCAAGAAAATGAAAAAAGTCAAGAAGGTGCAAATAAGGGAAGATTTTGCTTATGAGATTCACTCTCCATTTGTTTTAGTAGATGCAGGATCAGCCCCTATTTCAGGGATCGCTTGTATTGTTATATTGAACCAGTTACAGACATAGTAGTAAAAAAAAGCTGACCATTTTTTCCTCAAATGACTTGCAGTACTGTCTAGAAGAATGCAAACTTTCATAGTGCGCATTCCCAAGATCTTTTAGAACAGTAAGCCCAGATCTCCAGCAGCCCTGCATTTGTTTTTCCTCATCTTGCAGCATGTTACTGATGAAAATTATTAGATCAATGTTATGTTTCCTATGTAATTTCTTTTCTTTACTATTTCAACAGAGGAAATGGTGGAAAGTCTGCTAAATGGTAGACTAGTCAACTATAGATTCCCTGCCTCAGTCAACCTGTAGGTCCAACCACTAAGGTACAATTTCCCCAAATTTATGTCGAAGAACCCCCTACATAACTGTTCTTGAGAACCCTGCAGTGCCCATGACAGACACTATGTCCTCCCCAGGTCTTGCCAAGAAGAGATGGAGTCCCATGAAGCCCTCCCCACTGCTTGTATAGGAATCCGTGTAAGGGGAATAAGACAGGGAAGGACGAGGCAGGAAGAGATATGGAGAACATGTTCTCACATCCAGAGCATCAGCCTGCTCTGCACCTCTGATTTGACAGGGTGGTGAATCCCTGAGAGGGGGTTTAAATACACCTCTTCCTCCCTTTCAGCTACCTGCTCTTGCAGGTAACAGCCTTCTCTTGAGGAGTTAAAATAAAATACAAACAATATTTTCCCTGCCCCTTCAAATAAAATTATCCATTCACCTCAGGGCAGCCTAAAAAGAGGTGGCTGAACAGAAACAAGAGGATGCATAAATAACAGAAGGAGCAGATAACGTGGTATGATTCCTTTGACACAGCGCATGCTGCAATTAAGATCACCTATAAAAAGATAGATTGAAAGCAAAGTTAAATCTACAAAGGTCAGTAACTTTACCCTCCAATCTTACCTTAGGAATTCTGAACTAATGTTATATTTTTGAAACTTTATGCAAATTCCTTTTTCTATTGCAATAGAAGCGAGGACAACAAAGGGGAGAAAGAGATACTGGTGACTTCCAGAAAACATTACCTTCAATTCCCCAAATAGATGTTTATCCAGCCGCTGAACACAGCGCTATATCCTCTGCATCAATAGACTCCAATTTAATCCTTATTCAATGCCTAGCCAATGAAGCAGACCAAGACCACAGCTGTGTAACTTCTTGGTTAAAGCATGCAGAGAGCTGTAATATCCACAGTCATCAGAGAACTGAAGAGTGGAAAGAGAGTCCCACTAAAGCTGTCACTGAAACACAATATATTAGGTGTTATCAGGAATGGAGTGTACTTCAAGAAAAAAAAAGTTTTGTTTTATATGTCCGTACCTGTGGCAAACTCATGTCCTGGTGAATTAACATGGTGTTAAAGAAGGTGTTAGAGGGCTCCTTCACCTGAACCTTTCCACATAAAATTCATTTACAAAGCCATCTGAATCAGATTTGTCTGTTAGATATGCTGCATATGGACATTTCGGTTGTGGCAATGAACAGTCTGTCTGTACCGAAGACAGCACGAATGGAAAAGAATCCCAGCTATTAAAGTTGCATGCTTGGCAAAAGAAAAGTATAAAGCTTGCCTTTACTAAAAGGAACCATTTCTTCTTTCTATTCCTTACATTTCATCTGCCCCAATTCTCTATTTCAGAGAGCAACAGAAAAGAAACCAAGTATTTATTTTCTACCTACTACACACACTTACAGTAAGTTAAATGAAAGTTCGATAATGTTAAAAATTGCCTTCAATTAAATATTAGCTTACAGATGCTGATGCAATTCGTATGTTCAAATTAATCATATCATGGTGTACTGGGTGCAGCTGGGATGGACTTAGCTTTCTTCACAGCAGCCCATATGGTGCTGGGTTTTAGATCTGTGGCTAAACCAGTGTTGATAACTCACCAGTGTTTTAGTGGTTGCTGAGCTGTGCTTGCACAGTGCCAAGGCCTCCTCCGTTTCCCACTCTGTCACTCCAGCGAGTGGGGTGGGGGGGACACAGCTGGGACAGCTGACCCCAGCTGGCCAAAGGGATGAATACCCCAGACCACATAACATCAGACTATGTGATAAAACTCAAAGACAGTCTGCCCAAGGTAGCCACTGTTCATCACCCACCTGATGGTGGGAAGTAGTAAGTGATTGCCTTTGCATCACTTGTTGGTTTTCCTCTTCCTGATCACAGAATCATAGAATCACCTAGGTTGGAAGGGACCTTTAAGGTCATTGAGTCCAACCATCAACGTAGTACTGCCAAAACCACCACTGAACCACGTCCCTAAGCACCACGTCTACACATCTTTTAAATACTTCCAGGGATAGCGATTTCACCACTTCCCTGGGCAGTTCCAATGCTTGATTATCCTTTCAGTGAATAAATTTTTCCTAATATCCGATCTCAACCTCCCCTGGTGCAACTTGAGGTCATTTCCTCTTGTCCTATCGCTTGTTACTTGGGATAAGAGGTCAACCCCCACCTCGCTACAACCTCCTTTCAGGTAGTTGTAGAGAGTGAGATCAAGGTTCAGTAAATCAGCATTTCCTTCTGATTTGTTTTTTTGCTTTGTTTTTTGTGGTAGGGTACAAAAGGCCATGGAAATTACTGTCTATATTGCAAACTGGGTTGCATCGTGGAAAAAAACCTAAGGGCAGTCGAACACAAGCATCTCTTACCAACTCCTTCAAAAACAGAGCAATGCCCTAGGAAGACAGGGAACATCCATTTTAGGAAACAAAATCTGTAATTTAAATTAGAGGAGGCAACAGCTCATTGGCAGACAGACTGAGTAGGGCTGCTGCGGTTCAGCAGTCACAGCATAAGCTCTGCTAGGCACATATCATACTAAATGCAATGAAAAATTGCCTTCAGACAAGTCTATCAAATAATTTTTTGAATCACAACACCTTGAGACAAACTGAGCTCCCAACTATTTCTAGGATGGATCAAGCTGAAGCTTACTAAGTGAATGAAATGGAAAATTCAGTTTCCTTCCCAGCTGATCCGATCTAGACATAAATTGAAATCCATCTGAGTTCAGTCAGACCATGACCAATTAGCAGAACACGTGTGCACTGCCACAGCCAAGCTACCGGGCTACACCTCTAGCATCGCACCACCTCCTTACGCAGGTGTGCAGCTGCTTGGGGAGGTTTTCAGTCTCCACTTGGTTACCACTCGCTGTAAATTTCCCAGAGCACTGTGTAATTCTCACTGATTTAATCTTGACATCCAGAAAAATCAATAAAGTAACATACTGCTCTCCAAAATCGCAACATTAGTTTTTTCCATTACTGAGAAGCAATTTGAATTTTAAAAAAAAAAATTTCACTACAACAAGTAGTTTTTAGCAAACAATTTTAATGAACTTAAAAAAAAAAAATCAACTAAAGATCACCAAAATTTATCTCATAACATAGCATCACATATTACCTTATAACAACATACAATTGTGTTATATCCTAATGTTTTTAACTGCACAAGTGCATAGGTAAAAGCAAAGGCCAGAAGAGTCCAGGTATCTTTTCTGTGCCTGCTCATCCTTTACCTTCATTTCACCTTGTTTATTCAGTTCCTGCCTTGAAGACATTACTATGTATTTTATATAGTGCTATAATCTTGCATAGAGCCTCCAGGCTCAGAAAATAAACACATCAGTAATAACAACATGACAAGTTATATCAGGTTCAGAACTGGTCTTCATCTGAGCAGTTTTTAAACCTCTTCTGTACAGGATTTAAACCTTTTCTTCATTTATATACCTATATATGGTACATGTATGTATGTGTGTATATAGATGTGTATACATGTACATGTATATATCACATATGCATGTCATACACCTATATAAAAACTATAATTTTGTAAATATCATATATTACAACTTATAAAAATTACATATATACATATAGTTCATATATATTTTATAATATATAAAGGTGACTGGCCACCTGCTTCCTGCCGACCATTAAATCTCTGTAAAGTACTCCTTTTTCAAAAGGAAAAACACTGAGGGTAGCAGAAGTAAAAGGTGATGGACAGGTCCAAAACAAGAGAAGGGAAAGAATGACACCGATCCCACTTCCCAGCAGCACCAGTGTCTCAGGACACAGGCAGCGGGAGCGGAGGCCTGAAGCACAGAGTGTTGGGAATTCCGGACAGATACCATCACTCCCAGACTTGGGAGTCTTGGCTCACACATTTCCTGAGGGAATAAGATGGGAGCAGCTGGGAAGCCCATACAGCATGTTCCAAGAGAACAGCAGAAAAAAGCCCAAAATGGAGCATTCCAGAAGGAAAATTGTGCCTTGTTAACTTTCTCGCCAGCCTTATTACTTCCCCTACCAACTTGCTGCTTCAGAAACCAGAGCTGAGGCACTAAAATGATGAGTTTGTGGACTTCGTGGTGTTGCATAAGCTTATAACTCAGTACACTTTATGACTGCAAGTCATTTGTATTGATTTATTTACTTCATTAGAGAGGGGAAGATGTAATTCCGCATTGGTGGAGAATCAAATTGAAGGAGGAATAGCTCATTAGACATTTTAAAATCACATTTTAAAGTGACGTTTTCTAATGATGTACCCAAAATTAAATACCAAGAGTAAAGAGTTAGACAATCTAAATCTATAGTTAGAAACCTAAATCACTGATCTTATTTGTACATAAACAAGTTACGCAGCTGCTTTTGCAAACCATCGCCTTACCTCCCTACTTCATAAATCTTTACAAGACCTGCTAATGTAATTATGAAAACTTTCTAATTGCATAAGCAGTTTTGCAAATTTTTACTCCTGAGCTTTGAAGGAACTGTGTTAATGGAAACCAACAGCTTCCTAGAAACACAGCTGAATACTCAGTCAGGGAAATCCCTTCCTACCAGGCACTGCACACAATGCAATAAAAATTGTGGCTTTGAAATTCAAACTGTTTTGTCGTTTTCCTTTGACGTCGCCTCTCCAGCAGCACACTGGCATAACCGTCATTAAAGTAATAATTTGCAAAGCATGAAACAACATAATCTTTAAGTGAGAAATTAATCTTTCCAGAGCAAGAGATGTAAACATTTAATTTTAATGTACAAAAATTAATGAGAGAAACAGGAAAAAGAACCAAGCCTATGAGTACTAATACTCACCACCTTTCCGTTGGGCATCTCAAAGTACTATAAAAAGATAAATAAGCATTACTGTCCTGATTTACCTATGGGGAAAGTTGAGAGAAAATTGCTCAAGGCCACAGAGTGAGCCACAGACACAACCAAGGAGCAAAGCTGAGGCTCTTTCATCCCACTCCAGTACCCTGCTATTGCACCACACCTTATCATGCAAATCTTTACAGAAACGACAATGAGGAAATCTGCTCTCCTGTTGACCTCCCAACATCACCCTTCCCTTTGGTGGCTTTCTACAGACCACTTCCAACCTACCTTCCCCTTTTGGATAATGCAGCCACCTGGCAAGGCCTGCAAGGACTGTCTTGAGCATCCCGGCCAGCACCGAGCCCAGGGCAGACCACAGCGCTAGAACATCCCAACAGCTGCAGCCTCCGCGAAGATAACTGGGTGACCGTGCCAGGAGGGACGGCACGGCAGGAGGAGGCACAAGGGAGGATCTCCTGAGAGACTGAAGTTCTCAGTAGGGCTGAGTCAGCTTTATCGCTACCTTGTGAAGATCCAGGAATGGACATAACCAAACATGATGTCAGCACTCAGAGAAAATAATCTGTTATATCAACCTAATGGACCCTGAATCTTTAATGTGATATTGATTCCGCTAATGTTCTTCCATGCTGTCATCTGGAAGCAAAATACCTCTTTGTTATATAGCAAACTACGCTCAGGGTCATGCGGTACAACAGCCAATATCATTAGGAAGGGTTGTTTTGTTTTGTTTTTTTCAAGCAACAAAAGGTGTTTAAAATTCTGCATTCAAAGGCAGTTGCTAACATTTTTAGCACTAAGAGGAAGACAGGTCATGCCTAATTCCAGTCATTGTGTATTACATCTTCTAAGGAGAAGACACCTCAATGTAGCAGGCATGTCCCAAGCAAGCAGGCAAGGCTGTGGGAGATACAGAACAAGGTGCTGCAGCACTAAATCAACATTTCAGTGCTCACTGCACATTATAAAGGCTCCTGTGGTCAGAGGTTTTGTTCTTTTTCCCCCCATCACCTCTCACTATGCGAGTCAAATACAATTTCTGTCCCCAGCCCCCAAAGCAGCTAAGAGTATGCCCCCTGTATTTAAGCATCAAGATTGCCCGCTTTAAATCATGTGCTGAACATTCACCAGTTCCCACCACCGAACCCCAAACCTCTTGCTCTCTTCTTCTCCCCCATTCCCTGTAGGACAGGGACAAACTCTGACCCTGACTTCCTTCCCTCCCTCAAATCACAGCCAGCTCTCATCTGCCATCTCACACCTTCCTGTAACATCATGATTAATAGAATCATGTTTCTGACGAGGAAAAGAGAAGTAACAGGCATCTTTTTTTTTTTTTTCTTTTTGGGTGCAACCCAACCAGGTGTCTGAAGAACTGTCTTTTGTCCAGGTACTGAAAATTGCAACATTCGTGGTTATTCATCATCTTTGCCTTTTATGTTGTAACTGCAGGCAGATGAGCTCATGAAGCAGGAAACATGGTGAATAATGTCATATACCTCAGTATGATGTGTTTGAGGCTATTCCCCTCTTCCTCCCCCACGTTTGTGACATGCCACCCCTCTCGTTGACTTCCTCTGCAAACAGCAGGGACCTCTGCACGTTTGGAAAGCTAACACAATAAGAAAAGCTATAGCAATGCACCTTTGGTCCATCTGCCATTTTTTTCCAAATCCAGAGCTGGCCCCCAAGCAGGATCCCACTTAAAGATGTAGTTGCCCCGCTCTTGAAGTGCTGAGAAAATCTCCATCCTGCAGACAGCTGCGAAAACTCCTGTCAGTGAATAAATTATGAAATGCCTCTCAAAAAATGTTATAACTATAGTTAGAATATAGGAGATTAGTTATAATCCTGAAAAATGACACACATCTGTCAGATTCACAAAGCCAGGAACTTTATATAGAAATCATACAACTTTCCTTCAGATGAAACCCGCCTACCAAATCCCTATCTTTTCTAAAATAGTAATCTGCCTTGTCCTCCTCATGGCTCAGAACGCTCTATTTTTGGACAATGCCCCACTACAAATAAGGATTGCTTTGTTTTGTTTGCACTTTATCCAGCTGCAACCAGGTAAAAGCCTGTGGAAAAACAAAATAAAATATCACCTAATCATTGTCAGTAAAGGGACCTCTGCCAGATGGCCAAAATGAAAGATGCAGTGGGTTAAGTACATTTCAGCTCTGAGGTAATTTAACTGTGAAAATGTAGTTCAACTAGAAATTACACATACATAAAAACTATACCATACATAAGCGGTCCTATTTTCTTAAGAAATACTCATTCAGAAAAATAATTTAAGATTAATAGTCAAGTGCAGTCAAGCTCTAACACGTGTCCACGTATAGGACATGGATTTTGTGTTATCACAGGGAAAGTTTTTTGGTTGTTTTTTTTGTTGAATTATTATTTTTTCTAGAAAAAGATGGCAAATGCTCTCAAGCAAAGAAAGCCTTGTAGACATCAGACCTTCACTGACCCCAGGAATTTCTGCTATAGAAGTAATAATATTGATACTTTCCACTTTAGGAGACAGATAAAAAAATATCTACTTTGCTGTTTAAATGTTAGCCAAATAGCTATATTATCCCTGAACTGAAGATGCTATAGGGAAGATTCATATAAAAAAGTTTATGCTCCAAGCATAAGACCTGCAATCCTATGTATGACAACCACAGATTTTTTGTGATGTTTAGAAATAAAAAAACCAACTTATTTTATTGAACCATTTTACTTATTACTTCATTTGCAATTATTTTTCTCAGGAAAAAAAACCCCACATCTAAAGGATACACTAAAGTTTGTAAAGTACCATCTCTGCTTCCTAATACTTAAAATCTGAGGGGGTCTTAAAATGGTTTAGTGCTTTGGTTTGAGCTGGTTTTTTTCATGCCTGTATAGGAGATAGTAGCAGGGAATCCTCAGATGCACTCTACCTCTTCATTTTAGTTAGGTCAGTTAGATTTGTTCCTGTTTTGTTTCACAGCTCAGGTGTTTCAAAGAGTCTGTTCCTTTTTTCACTGAAGTGAGCACAGGAAAAGAAGAAGAAGAATTGAAATCTTTTGTACAAAAGTTTGTCTGGGTCATCACAGAGCCAGAACATCTACAGGGAAATTAATTCATTCATCATAAAACAAGAACCTTTATTCAAGAAGATTCTCTAAATAGTTTCTATCCTTCACGATTCATGAAGCTGAGTCACAGTGCTTCTATGGTAAAGGAAGTTTAAATGTAATTTTTTAAAAAAAGAAATCTATCTAGTGCAGTATCAGTCTTCACTCTTGCTCTTTAATTCCTCAGAGCTTTCATTGTTTCCAGTCTTCCTGGCACCTTTCAAGCTTACGATATGTATAAACAAATCCTTTCCATCCTCTCCATGAACAGCAATGATGCTACAGAAGCCATTCAAGCAGGCAGGAAACTTATTCACTAAAGCCCGGAGAATACAGTCCCGGCAAGGATTTCAGGGCTAACACCCAGGCGCGACATGGACACTTTCTCTAGCTGCTTTGGCTCCTGCCTGGTAGAGTCCTGCTCCTGACAGCAGCATCCCCTCAAGTTATTACATCATGGTAGTAGTTTAAGCTATGAGCTTCACCAAACTGTGGTCACACACAATGCTGATGAAGGAGACTTCCATCGAGCATGTGAAGGAGCTTAGCAGGAATTGGGTAGCTCCTGTCACACAGTCCTTAGGTACTTTTTTCCTTTTACATGCAACCACAAGATCAAAAAAATTTAAAAAGTAAAAAAATACAATTAAAAAAAATAATCACAAATTGAAGGGAAAAGAAAAAGCAAAACCTGAAAACGTTTCTAGTAGTTCTGTAGGAGAGCTGAAAAGGAACAAAAGGGCTTGCACAGGCAGAAATGTAAGTAGTATAATTCAATCAAGATGTACTTTGCGGGACAAATAATGGATTTCAGGGCACCTTGCAGCATTAAAGGAACCAATCGATTTACGGGGAGGGAAGGGTCTCCCTCACATGCCAACTCGACAATGTAAATAGCTTCACAGACCTCTGCCATGGGTAGAGTTGATAAAAGAAATTGAATTAGCCATGCTAGCTCAATTAAATCTACACAAAATTAGACTAGGAGAATTAGTGAAAAACCGCTACAAAGCTGATTATATGTTTAATATTCTTAGTAGTTAATGCTTATGTTATGAATTACTATCCTGACTATTTTAAACCTGGACAATTAATATTTTGTTCTGTAGGTTTCATTATACGATATCCCCTTTAAGTAAAAATTGTCAAGCTTTTTTAAAAATTCTTTATTTTAAAGAGTTACACTTTTTGAAGAAATACGTATTATTTTTAATTCTTTTCCTTTAAAAAAAGATATTATGGTTATTAGGTATGCTCAAAAATAGGATTTTAAGTTATCCCTTTTGCACATACATACCCCTGGACAAGCCAGTTTCCAGTACCCTAAATCATTAGGGACTGCAAAAACCAACAGGAAGACAGCAGGAGAAATCAAAGGCATTGATACAGGTCAGAAAAAAAAGAGGAAGATCCATCAACAGGAACAGACTTTTACCACACATTTGTGGGAAGACAATACACTTTTCAAGGCTGTACTGAAAAACGCTTTGCTATAAAAAACACAAATTCATAGATCACCATTCCTAATTAGCTGCTGGCAATATTTGCATTATTTAAAGCTGCTTCTCACACCAAGTGTGTGTTAACTGAGCACAATAGTTTCTTTAACAGTTACAATGGTTCTGCAGATCATGCAACTTTTCTTTCAGCTAACCAGCAAACCTCCATCACCTGAACCTCCATCATCCCCTACTCATCCTCAGAGGAGCCCCTCTTTCTCAGTCACTTCCCTCCTTAGGCCAAGAGGGCAATGCCCAATTTACGCTCCCCATCCCATCTGCAGCTGATACGAATGCTGGGGAGCTGAGAGCTTACCCTGGGCGGTGGGGAGCGCTGACCTATTTTATAAGAATTGAATGGCCTGTCTCTTCCTACATTTCTGGGTGCCAGCCTTATTCTTCTGTTCTGCCCTGAAAACACCCAAAATAGAAATAATTTAAAAAGTCCAGCTCTTTAAACAGTTGCTGGGTCACATTCTCAATGGAAGAACATGAAAGGCTTCTAAAGAAGCCTTCCTGAGGTTTCTGAGCCCTCTGGCAATACAGACACGACAAAGTAACTGCATCCTAAGCTATAAATTACTTTTTTTTTTTTTTTCAATTCCTATTGTAAAACTGCTGCAAAACCCTGTTACTAGTTGTAGTTTGGTTAGCACTATTTTAACTTAAAGATATTGTTTGCTAATGCAAGCTAACAGGATCACTCTACCTGCAGTTTTATACCAGTTTCCAAAAGGTAAAGCAATTTTGATTGAACAAAAGCAACTTTTTGGCAAAAATTAGGTGCACATGCCTTCCATGAGTGGGCCAAGGTGCGCAGCTTGACAATCTAAGCCAAGCACAAGCTGCTTCCATGAACAGCCTTCCCTGGTCCTCTTCCTCACCATCCATTCCCACTTTCACACTCCCATCAGCACTACAGGATACACGCAACTGTGCTGACTGACAGATTAGGGATCCAAAAAAGCCAACCCATTACACAACTCCAAACAAACCCCAAATGAAAGAGCATTTAATTCACTTTTCACTCACCAGTGATCCTGTCTACTCTTTGGTGAGCTCGTTCTAGGTCAACGTGTTATCTAGAGTCCTATCTGCTTTACCTACACCAAAGCAGAGCTCTCACCTCTCACCTCTTCTTTCAAGGCAGCAGCTCTAAAAGCAGCCATAGAAATACAAGGGATGAGGAGAGGATTTATTTGCAAACACTGTTAAAAAAACCCCAAAATCTATAAAATATTAGTGTAATTTGCAGGTATTTATCCATACACACGTTTGTTTTCTATTTTCAGTGAGGTAGGAAAGGCTGTACAAGCCAGGCAAAAGCCCACCGATGCTTTCCACATCCAGCAATAGCAGAGCCCTAGGGCAGCTGCTCATAGGGAGGCAAAAAATGTACCAAGACATCCTCAGAATACAGGTTAGCTTGCACATCTAGGACTTCCTGAGCCAGAAAGACCGTCTTCCTATTTAACAGCCTTCAATAGATATTTCTGAAACCTGTTCTGTATTTTTGTGAAACAATGCAGTAAAATGCCACGGGACAAACTCCACAGCTTAACTACATTGTGCAGAAAAGGATTTCTTTCACATGCTTTGAACCTGTAGCCTGGCAGTTACGCTTGATGCTGTTAGCTATTCTGCTGGAGGACACAGAGCACAGTCATTCGCTAGGTATCACATCCCTGACAGTCACAAACACACAGGCCTCCACTGTAGCACTCTTCCAGCCTGAAGAATCGTACCTTAGTTCATTGTTCAGCTTTCAGAAGTCATTGTGTGCCTTTATTCACCCTTGTCACTCTTGTCACATCTACTCCAGTTAGGCCATATCATTTCAGAAATGGCAGACCATGGGAAAGGGAGTCCAAAACTGCACACAGTGTTTGAGGCACAGGTGCACCACTGCCCTACACAGGTCTACTGTGAAGTATTCTGCTGCTTATTCATTCCTTCCCTAATAACTCTTACCATTTGATTTGTTTGTTGGGGTTTTTCTGCTGGGGTTTTTGTTGGGTTTTTTTTGTTTGTTTGTTTTGGGGTTGGTTTTTGTTTTTTGGGTTTTTTCCTTTTTTTCTTTTTTTTTTTTTTTGGGGGGGGGGGGGGGGGGGAGGGGGTGTCCACTGCTGAGTGGCTGTTTTCACAAGAACGTCTTTTATAATCTTAAGACATCACTTCTGAAGGGGAAATGGCAGCTCAAATCAATACACTGATTTTCATTTGTCCTCCTGTTGCCAAGTTGCTCAAACTCATAAAGCCTGTCTGCAATTTTTTGGTCAGGTCTCTGACTACCCTGAATACCTAAGTATCATCAGCAACTTGATCACTTCACTGTTCACTGTCTTTTCCCAGCTATTCATCAATATATTGAGCAGCACTGGCTCCAGCAGAGACCTCTGCAATAGTTTACTGGTATTTTATCTTCACTGTGAGATTCACCCATTTTACTCATACCTGCACTTTATAATTTTTCATGCATTATTAATTCATATGAAGACTTACCATTTTGGTCCATTGCAGCCTTGAAATTTTATTTATTTTTTTAAATGAAGAGTGGTGGGGGATTTTGTCAAACACCTATGGAAACTCCAAGTATATCACATCACCTGGGTGTCGTCTTTGTTCACATGTTCATCACGGGCTTCAAAGAACTCCAATAGATAAATGAGGCATAGCTTCATGTCGCAAAAGCCATACTGACTATTCTGCTATGCATCTTGTTTATCTAAAGGTTAATTCTATTCTTGAAAGTAACCTCAATCTCCCAGATACAGACAATGGGCTTTTTGGTCTTCCTTGGAAACTTTTGCCTCTCCCCTGCCCTTTACCATCCTTTCAGTCTTCTGGTGCAGAATCATATTAAAGTGAGTGATTACTTATCACAATTAGCTTTTCAGTTCTTCGATGAATATCATATCATCATGATGACTTGTTATTATTATCTATTTTACTTATTTATTCTTCCAACCACCTCTTCTACAGACATGGAGACAAATCCTTTGGTACCCCCCTCCCTTACAGAAGAGGGTTGTGGCATGTGAGTCTCCAACATTTTCCTCTGGGAAAGCAAAAGTAAAAAATAATTTGATTTTACTAATATGACTATCTTCTTTGAATGCTTTTTTAAAAAGAGGAAAAAAAAATCCTGTCTACTACAGTGTTCTGCTGGTCCTGGGGGGAAGATAGGGAAATCAGTGACAGTATTCCTACTCCCAACGTATTTGCAAAGAAAATATTGTTTATTTACTTACACTTTTTACAAATTTACAGTCTGAGCTGCCAGGTTTAGGTTACTTCTTACATTCCTCACGTGGATCCAACTTCCATTTTTCAACGGAGTCCTTGGGGTCAGTTTTGTTGGGCTTTTTTGTTTTTGCTGTGGCTGGTTTTTGGTTTTGTTTTGGGAGTTTTGTTTGGGTTTTTTTGTTACAATACCCTCTTTTTCCTTGCTATATAAACAGAGTGTTTTCACTTTTCCTTTATTTTATTTCCTGACAGGCAATATGCTTTTCCTTGAAGCCTCCGATGCAATGTCTTTAAACCACCACAAGAGTTTGACCCTTAACTACTCCTTTCAGTGTTTGTTTAAAAGAAACCAAAACTGAACAAACCGACACACAGCAAACACGAACACCCTCCTTTTCTGCTCTCTCACTAGTGTTGCCCTTGGCTTCTGAGAAGGAGGCTTCTGGAAAGGAGTATTCTGGCTTTTGTTGCCTCTGGAGAGATGCTGAATTTTCACACGCTGTAGTTACTACCACAAGGCAGGTTTTCTACCGTGACATTTTGAAACTGCTCTGCGTGCTCAGGGGCCAGATGCTGCCTGTTCCCTTAGGAGTCCCCTCACTAGTTGGCCCATGAAGCTGCCACTGACAGTGTCTAAAGCTTAGTTTCAGCATCCCTTCCCAATATGACAGGTACCCAATCCAGACAGACATTAAAGGTACACTGGATGAGGTAAAACACGGCTACTGCACCTCATCCCTCTACAGTCTCTCCCATCTTCCTCCGTAGCACCGTTGGTGTAACCACACTGATAATAGAGTCCTACTGTCATACTTTTCTATGCCTAAACCCACTGGGATTTTACATTACTTACGGCAGGCTGTGGATCTGACTTGACTTTAAGCTTTAGCATACAGCACAGTTTCTCTGTCAGCTCAGACTACTCTGTCTCTGTACTTTGATACTGCATTATCCCAGCATTTGCCATCCTCCTACCACAATTAAGATGCATATTATGTCAATCTCCTCTTTTAAAGACAAGCATTTAGTTCCACATTTTACTACTTAGATTTCTGGTATTAGTGCAGAAATACATATACCATGTTTTGCTTTTATTTTCCTCTGAGCATGTTTAAGTAGCACTCCATTAGGTTCCACTCTTCCCTTCTTTTTCCTACCTAATCACTGCTAATGGACAAAAGAAGACTGACAGAGAGCATGGCAGAGGAATTACTGCCTAAGTTTTTTCTTTCCCAGAACCTCTGGATTCACTGTGCCAAGGATACAGGCAAGAGACCTTCACCACTGGGTCCTCTCCTTCTCTTCCTAATAATCTGTCCAAACACCTTGTGATGCTACCATCACCCCAACATTCAACCAGCAAGTCACTGGGTAGTCCTTCTTTGACTAACAGAACCTGGTTTTAATATATTGCTCATAATTTAGTATTTCCTCCTATTTCAAAAGGCCTGAGGAGACATTTTCAGTGCAATGGGACATGTTACAAGGAGAAGAACTCATTATTACACTCAATTTCCTCACCACCATGTCACTGCCCTCCTGCTATTAGACAGGGGCTGCTACTTTAGAGATGGGATTGCCATCCTTAGCCCCTGACATGCTCTTCAGTGAGCTTCTCTGCCTCATTTCCCCTTACCTCAGCAACATCAGCATTGCTCAGCTAAAAGTGAACCCACCCTGTAACAGCGGCACCCGTGAACCCCTCCATTCCCCGGCTTTCCTTCAGTTCAGCCACCCTCAACTCAGAAGAGCTTTGAGCATTCTCAGAGGCAAAGACAAACCATGTTTTGGGAACTCAGAGCAGGAAATTGAGAACCTTTGTGGCCTCCTGCCTGCATTTTATTTGGAGGGGATTATTGCTAGCTTAGTTGGCATCTACGTGGTCCTTTTAACTACATTTTTTGTGTTTTATTCACAATACTGTGGAGTGAGAACTTACTGGTCTCTGACCATGCAACATATTTGGATTCAACAGGATTTCTAGTTGTATTGTATCTCTGAGATGCAGAATTACCCAAACCTCCTACGCTGAGAGGGCGAATACTGAAGACAGTTGAACTGACATCATCTACACACGTTACCTAGGTTCGCTTAATAAAACAACTCTGCTAGAGGCAGGCATCACACTTCCCACAGCTTGAAGACCACAATATAGATACATAGCTCCTCTGGCTTGGGACCACGGAAGGATTCATTGCCACCGTGTTTGCTCCCCTGAGCAATATTCACTGAACCAGATTCAAGCAAGATTCTCATCTCCTAATACAAAGCTGTTTTTTTTCCTCCCCCTACTCCTCTCCCTTTCCTGCACCAAGACATGGGACTTTGGTGACAGTGTTTTACCCAGATGAGTATACTCAGTGAAAATTCCTCACAGTTTCAGCAAAGCTGGAAAGTACAAACATGAAAAAGATTAAATATCCCTACTTTTCCCTGGCAGCTGATACTCTTAAATCCCTAATGACACCCTGCGCTGAATCTTTCACAAAAATTATAGTGGTATTCCATCACTGTGAAAAACATAAAACCACCCTAAAAATATGCAGCAACGTATCATCCACAAGCAAGACAGGAAAAAAAACCAACCACACCAAACACGCTTCTTTCACCATCGCTGCGCTTCTTTCTCTGTGACTCCAGCACTGCAATGGGTTGCTGTCATTAAGGAAGGATTTCAGCTCTATATACGTATTTTGGGGTGCACGGGGGAAGCCCATATATAAAAACTAGAAAGTTAATGTAAAAGAAGCTTTGCAAACAGTTCTTACTAACATTACCAAAGAACTAAATTATTCACATTACTGAGTGCAGAAAGAGGTGCTGACACAGGTAATTGCTTGGATGAGAAGCTTTCTAGTCTCCAGTAGCTACACCAAACTTCTGCTTTTAGAAATACGCAAGAGGGTCTTACACTTTGATAGATGTTACATGAAGTGATTACTGATCTACTTTACACCTAAATTGCTTAGAATTATTTATTTTTTTTAATTCCTCTAAGACTCTTGTCTGCCTATCTGATAAAAACAGCAGTTTGCCAGTAGTTAGGGAGTTCTTTCCTTCGTCTCTGATACTTAATAATATCCCACCAGGTATCAGCAGGTACAAGCATACTGAAGGAGAAAGTTTCCTTATTGATTTATCCCAGACCTCTGATCCAATAAGCCATTTATCACTGCCATACGGACAGTCACAAATACACTTAACATAATGCATTAAACACAAAGGCTATAAAAGCATTGAACCACATTTTCAAAGGGGCTTCTACTCAACCTGCTAAAACATGAGAGCACAGCCTGTCCATATCTATTTTGGGTAGTGGGGACCAAAACTGACCACAGTATTCCAGGTGTGGCCCGACAAGCACTGAGTGAGATAATGATGACTTTATATCTGTGATGCCCTTGTAGATGCAACCCAGCATCCTGTTGGCTTTCTTTGCCGCTGCAGCACACTGTTCACTCATATTGACCTTGTTGTCCACCAGGTCTGTTTCCACAGAGCGGCTTCCCAGCCAGGTAGATCCCAGCCTGTGTGGCACTCCTGGATGATGTTTTCCCAGGTGCAAGACCTTACGCTTGTCCTTGTTGAACTGACACATAAAAGTTATGTGGGTGTTCAGCCAAAATTGTCAACAAATTCAACGCCACATGAAGGCACTCTACAATACAGAATACAGCACAGCTCCTTGTTTTGTCAGATCAGTAAGAAATATTGCCAAGTGCTACAAATATCTTCCTTGTTTGCAGGTAGCACATCCCCCCAGTACTCCTACTGCAGCATGACTGGATGCTAAGAGGTGACAGTTCAATTAAACACAAGACAACTGTTCACAGTCGGTAGCCTGCTTGAAGTTAATGCTCTGGTTTCAGACTTGAGTAAAGGCTTGGGTCTTGGAAAGCTTGTTTGCTTTTCACCACTTTTTCATTTGCTCTAATAAGAGCTATCACATTTCCTTCCTAGCCTCGCTTATTAGAGCCTTATTAATGTTACTGTAACTGTGATGGCCTTCTTTGAAAACCTACTGAAAGTCATAAGATCTTTTCTGCAGCTTCCAAATCCAATAATACTGCTGTGGTTAGGATACAGTGAGCGCATACCTAGCTAATCCCAGAAGCATAAGCATTACTTTTTGTGTGATTTTTTTTTTTAAGACTGCTTATGAATTTTAGTTTCATAATAGCAATTTCTTTGCAATGCTTCCTGAAAATTATAAGAATTTTATAAAGCTTCATCCAGCTTATTATAATTTTTAAATAAGTAACCAAATGTATGCACAAATGGACCACATGACCTGCTGCTGCAAATTAACATACGTCCACCAAACAAGCATTTGGGTTTACCACACACAGTTGCATTGAATGAAAATCATCAGACCCTAAGTAGTTTGGAAAGCCTTTCACCATTGACAGAAAATTGCCCAATACTAGCCTAATTCAAAAAATGTCTGTAAGATGACAGGGAAGGTGAAGTAGAGAAAATTTTGCAATGAAAGAGTTTGTTTAGCTTATAACACAAAAGGTAGCTCATTTGGAATAGCCAACACATAACTAAAAGTATGGACATTTGGAGCAGGGACCAGGGAGGGAAGCTCAGGAAGTTTTCTTAATTGCTGCTAGCTGGACCACAATGACAGAAAGAAGCTCTCACTATGTGCTAGATGCTATTTACAAAAACAAAACTATAGTGTCCTATGTTTTATTGTAAGTTATCACAAGATAGATATAGACAGACAGGAAGAATAAAGCAACAAGAAAATTGTACTTCATCCAAGAAGGATTTTTAAATCTTCATATTTAGACCAAAGATGTTGTTTTCTTACCACTTATGCCCATAATTCTCCTTACTGCATATATCAACACCTGGTTTCAAATACACCAAACCTTGTCTAAAGCAACCATGGAAGTACCTAAAAGCAAACTGTTGTCTTGCAGGAGCTGATGTTTAACTAAGGGTAGAACAAAATTAGAGTGGAAAACTTGGAACTACATTGAAGTGGCAATTCAGGGAGATTGCTAAGAAATATTTCCAAGAGGCAAAGGTTACGCTGACAGCTAGCGTTCTGAAAGATGTGTTTTCTAAAATTAATTCACTGACTGAGCTTTATCATCCCTTTTCTCTGTCCTTTCAGTCAGGTTTGTGGACTAAGAGCACAAAGGCACTAAAGCAGTAAGCAATTAAAAAAACCCTCCACAGCTGGCAAGCGTCACAAGAGACCCTCAGAGGTTTTAAAAGTGCTGAGTTTGGCTGGAGAGTGGCTCAGCAGTGGCTGCAGAGCATATTTCGGCACCTCAGAGCAATTGCTAAGGAGCGGACTGAGCTGAAGAGGGCTGTAGGAGCAGCTGTGCGATTCAAGCCACACTTCAGCATCTCAGTCAGCACTCCAGCATCTCCTCCACCATGCATACAAAGAAACCCCAGTTCAGGATGAGATCATGCAATAGAAATATCTGGAAGTTTCCACACAATTCAGGAGCTGTGCTGTCTGCAGGGGTTTGTGGGTTTGTGATTTCTCTAATCATTCTCTTCTTTGGCAGGTGTTTGCTATTACCAGGTGGGAGAGGGTTCAATCTGGCAGTCCTAGAACAGGACTTCGAGGCAGAGGACCAAGCAATGAAAGGCTTTGCACAGCCTTTTGTGCCAGAGCTAGCGATTCTGGTAAACAAGTCCGAGAAGATTTTAAATTACACTGGCAGATAAGACGGGGCTCAAATTTTCAGCTCAGCCTTCAGATAATAAGATTTGGGTTTCTTTTGCAAAATTCATTATCACAAAGTTCCCGCAGCAACCAGGCGTTACTTTCAAACAGCTTCGATTCTCACCTCCGGATCAGACTGGGAGATACACATGTAATAACAACTGTGGCCACGAATAATTATTATCTATCACCCAGATCAGATATGCAATAAAACATGTTAGAGGGTGACTAGGATTCAAAATATCTAGTATGAGAGGCTTTTGTAGAGAATACAAATTAGCAATGATGATGAGCCATTAAGTGAGGCAGCACTGTGGAACAACCAAAGCTACTGAATAGAAAGCAATAGAAAACCTCAACTAATTCAGATGCTTCCTCTCTACCCTCCCCTTCCCATTCAATCCTCCCAAACTCCTCTATCTCCAGAAATACTATTTCAAATCAGTTCAAGGTGCTCACTGATCCTTTTGTCTCCCTGTGGGTCTCTCTCATTAGGGCTTGGCATATTTGTCTCTTGGCCTCTGTTATTTGGTAATGAGCAGCAAGCACCCACCCTGCACAAATACTCCTTTACTTTTTTTTTTTTTTTACGCCAAGGTAAAAACTAGAAAGCAAAAACCTCTGCCTCTTCAGGAGGATTTCTTGACAAACATATTGGTGCAGAGACCCAGGCTATGAAGAAGCACACAGCCTTTGCCCAGAGCCACCCTCCTCCGGGCTGGCGGGGGCTCTGTCCCCAGCCCACATCTCTTCTCCCGGGATCCAGCAGTCAGCCCATCCCAACAGCGACTCTGTCCTGCCTCCGCAAAGACAGACAGGTCTGTCACAACTGCAGCAACGGCTTTGATGCATACTGGGATGTTACTGTCATCCGTTGTGACCAAACATTCAATAGTTTAACCACTTCTGGCGAGAATTTTAAAGCATTGACAGGTCAAACAGGGGCTGACCTTTAAATCACTGAGCCCTTAAGATATCCAAAAGTACTCACTCTGTTGCTGCAAACAAGTATTCAGGCAACTGGCTTCCTTAGTGTATCTTCACAGCTTAGGCTTAAAAAGCAGAGCAGCATTTTGTCACTAAAAGCAGGGTAAAGACTGAATTTAAAAATAATACATAAAACCCACCACCACCACTTTAGACCCTAAATACTTTAAATATTATCTGTGATTTCAAACAAACAGATTATTTTCCCACCTGGAGATCATGAATCACATCCTTGTATCTACTATATAAGAAATATTTTCAAATTCCATAGGCTTTTTTATTCTTTCCTATGTGCATAAACACGCTTGAAATACTGAAGAGAAAAATCACGTATTTTGAGAAACATGCACCAACACCTCATTTGTTATTTCCCAAAATAATAGATATGAAGTGAATCTTACACACGGATTTATATAAGGAGTTGTTATCAGCTTCAGAAGTCCCCTGCCTCCTCACTGCCTCGGCCTCATTGGTATTCTAGTCTGAAGACGGAAATACTACCACTTTAAGATAATAGCAGATAATAATATTGACATTTTAGTGCGGTAAACAAATTTCAGCTGGACAATGTGGTTTGCATACATTAATCATCCTCCTTTAAACAGTTTGCTGACCATATTGTTCCTAAATAGCTTAAATAACTGGATGCATGAATACTTTCTGTTAACGCTAGAAACAAGGAGGTTATCGCTGAATTCTCCTCCTTTCCATAAAGCCAGTCTGTAAGAGAAACAGAAGGCACACGCTTCACAGAACAAGCTGTTGCTATGAGACAGAAGCTGCCTTATTTCTGTAGGTAATCCTGTCACCACTCTCAATTGGCGTAACAGGACGAGAGTAACTGCGCTATCCCAGACTAAAGACTTGGATCTGGTTTGCACCATTATGGAGTTGGCCCTTTGTCTGGCAGAAATGAGCAAAACCTTAGAAGGTGCGAGTAGCGAGGAGTCACCATTCAGGGCTCCAGCACCAGCTGGAAGCCACCACCAGAAGCTCCTCTCCAGAAACAGTCATGCAAGAGAGCTGGAGGTGGCTGGAATCAAACAGGAGCCGTTTTCAGGAAATCAGCTGTTTGGATGATGAGCAAAGAGATCCAGGCAGGGCTAGGTAATGATCCAGGAAATACAGAAATAGAAAACCTACAGACGGGGTAAGCTGCCATGATTGCTTTACCTTCCTCCATTTCTGTAGCCCCATGCGGATACACAAAACCACTGGCTCAGGCATCAGCACAACCGTCTGCAGCTTCGTTAAGAGAGCTGTAAGCAGATTTGTTCCCATCTCTCATGAATTCAGGCTTTCGTTCTGCTTTATCCCTCCAGTATCATTTGCACAACCACAGATAGAAACGGGTAGCCTTCCACAGAGGAGATGGAGCAAGCCTGGAGTTCACCCAGGCAGGTAGGGCTCCTCCTGCTCAGGTGGGAGCAAGCAACAGTCTCGGGGAGCAAATGTAAAAATGGAGAGGAGCCTGCAGCTGTGCCCCTCCAGCCCAACTCTTTACCACTACCAGCATTGCTTTGGCTGCTCAGAAAGCTGTGTCTTAACCCAGGTCAGAGAAAACACCTTCCTGAGAAGCATCTGTGATAACAGATCTTTGTGCAGACCCTCCCTGAAAGCATGGCCACACAAAGTTGAACTGATCTGATGATGGAAGCAGCAACCTTTTAGAGGAGCATGGGGGAAGCAGGACCTCTGAACTGAGAGGTGTCACAAGCGGAAGAGCAATGCAAAACCTTAGAGTCTGGCAAATATCGCACCATACCCAGGTGTGGATTTGGGGCACGCACCGTGAGGCGTGCACCACGCACCACCACTTCCAGGGAGAGGAACCACCTCCTTCCCAACGCACAAGCATAACCAGAGCTATTAGGGTCTTCCCAGGCCAACACGAAGCTGGGCAAAACCAGAGTTTACCCAGCTCCTGCACTAGACAGCAAACCATTCATCTGAAAGGGAGATCAAATCCTTCTGCCCTCAGCTAGGACCAAGACCCCCTGAGGGTGTCAAATTCCACCCCTCAGGGTGGAAATCGTCCTGTCACCCTAGCTGGAGAAATAAACAATCCACACTTTCAAACATGCTCAATGTAGAATAAACTACGATAAGAGATGGGATTTAACTGGCAGGGCTTACAGTTCCACATACAGTTTTCCTCATCTCTTTCATATTTTGGTGGAAGGAGGAGTTACATCTCAAAGAACAGCTGTTACAGATTCTGCCTTTTCCACAACACATCTGAAGCACCCAGACTCCTGTTATGTCCCACTAAGCCAGTATCTGACTGGAGATGGACATGTTACAAGCCATTTCCTCTGCACAGATGCATGAGGACTCCCAGCATAGGAATGCTACAGTATCACTAAAAAAGAAAATTAACATCTTTATGATCTGCCCTGATTAAGGAAAAAAACTATAAACTAGTTAAAGCATTCATCATTCAGTCCTGTTATCTTCCACTTGACTTGATTCCCACCACCATTCAAAACAGAGTCACTGCCCAGCCTCATGGAGCACAGTCTTTTCTCATGCTGACAGACTCCCATCTAAATGATGATGACAAGAGCACGCAATCTTCATGGGCTAAAAAGGTTAGTTTTGACCGATGCCTGAAGAAGAAAGGTCTGAAGCCATGTACAAACCTGCTAATATAGATCCTGCCACCACACCTATGCATGATCCCTTTTGCAATTCATCACTCCACAGTAGGAAAGTCTCCATTTGCTCTACAGTCTCTTTTTAATAATTTATAGTACATATTTTTGCATGCAGTCGCTTCAATACTTTATTTCCATGGCTGTTTATATTCTGCCTGAAGTATATTCATCACTGAGTTAAATAAAAAACAACCTTTAAGCAGATAAATAGTCCCAACAGAACTTACCACAACAGCTTGCAGTTCTAGGTGGACATTTTGGCAGCAATGTTTGAATGCATTTTGTCACAGCAGGGTAGCAAGAGTAAGCTCACAGCAGTTTTGCTTAGTAAGTAGTAGTAACGTCAGCCATGATGATGAAAACCAGGCAAACAATCAAGTTCTGTACTTAATATCATATTGGATCATTTAATAAGCAAAATATATTTCCATCTAACAAAAAAGTTAAACTTGCTTTATGAAGTAATGATAAAATATTTTTCATTGTCACCCATTTCTACCCGACTTCAAACTGATGGGACAGTAAATGCAGAAAATCAATGACTGTGCATCCTATGGAATAAATAAATATCGAAGAACCACTGGAAAGGAATTAACTACTGCTTGTAGAAGCAGTATACTTTAGATATCCTTTATCTTGAGCAATACTGATCTAGAAATTCAGGAATAAAGATTCAGTCAATTGCTCTTCCCAAATCATAAACATTCTATTATTATCCTGGCTGCAGGACTGACATTTCTGAGGCAATAACCAAAATATTCATGACATTATTTACACTAACTATGCTTGCAAAACATAACCAAGCACATCTTTTATTCAAAAAGTAAACCTAGAGAACATTTCCGTGTCACAAAAATGGCTGTAGCTATAACTTCAGGTGCCTGCTGCCCTGTTGCTCTTGGTCAGCCAAACATCTCAGCACAGCCTGGGCCATTTGATTTGCACTCCTCAAGTCCTGCTGGGCGCCGGCTGCTCTACCTACCAATCATTATTGGGAACAGGACCCTAGAGAGAAGGCATTTTAAAGCTAACTGGAACAGAGGGTGAAGAAGCCAAACAAGTCAAACCTTAGCATAACTTAGTGCAGCCTAAACATACTAGGCCAGAGAGCTGGTCATCAGACCAAGGTAAAGGGGATGGACTGGAAGCTGCGATCTTACCCACCAAGTCTCCAGCTTGCTCAGAATGCAAGTTTTCTGACAGTTTTTGGTCTCCTGACTAGGGAGCTTAAGCAACACCAGAGAGGAGGCTCTCAATACCATTGAAAGTAAGAACACGCCTTTACAGGTAACACTTCCAAGAAGGAAGTATGTGGGCCACTCAATTGATAATGACACCTTCCAGGACCATCACAGGGACCACAGCACAGACGAGCTGTCGCTGTAGTCAAAACAAGCCGAATTCAGAAGGGACACCGCACCTTGCACAGCTGGGTCTTCCAGTCACAGCCATGGCATTGAGAAACAGTATGTCTTTAAGGTACCAATCTGTGATTTGTTCCTAGTCACGGGAGAAACAGTTTGTGCCTAAAGAAAACTTTTACAAAAAGCTCATACAAGCTCCCTCCGTGTTGGTATGTCTAAGCAGGTATTCAGATCACATTTTTTTCTGGGTAGTCTTTGTTCCCTGCTCTCTGCTGGTCTTCTGGACCATGAGGACCAGATGTCCTAAGTCTACTCAACTACTGAGAACAGCTGTTTTGGGTTTGTGTTGGCCAGGGTTTTTTGGGGGGTTGGAGGCTTGATTTTCGTTGTTTGTTGTTGTTTGGTTGGTTTTTTTTTTAAAGGTCTGTTGTTCTGCAGGAGTCTGAGATGATGTGCATCTTACCTGTGCAGTCAATCACTTCATGATATAGGTGAAATATAGTGAGCATTTATGCAGATCAGACCCAGATTACTGCTGCATTTACACTTGGTGATTTTTATGAAACATTTTTGCAAGAAAAAAATTCCATATTTAGCAAAATTTAATTGTTAGCAACAAAAGTACCACATGAGTAAAAAAGCAATTCCAAACAAAAACATTGAAACTACAGAGGAAAAAAAATAAAAAAAAAATAACCACACTGTCCAGTGTTATCACTCTAATATACTGTGCAATGCTATTAATCATTGAAATAACCATACTAAGAGCACTACAGAAAGCTTCTTGTTAGTATTGAGGAACCATTACAACTCCCAAAATCAGAAGTGAATCAGAATATTCTGAAGTTTTGAACCAGACAGGATGCTGCAGCTGAACCAAACTGGAAGAGGAAATGTGCTACTCCCACTTGAGATAATCTCAATTTAGGAAATGAATGTACCTCCTGTTTGTCACAACAGAAGTTACACATTTATCAATATATCTCCTGTTTGTGTTGCCAGTGAAAGGCTTTGAAGCTTTGTTATACATCAAGCTCCTTCACAAAAAGGCATGCACAGGAAAAGGGTATTTTTCCATGCAACATTAACATTTTTAAAAAATATAATTAAATGCATGCAGCAGTCATTTATGAAAGACATCTCAAAAATGGTGGAGAGATGCAGAATTGCTAGAGTGAAAAGGTGCACCCTGGGTCACCTATATTTAACCTCCAGGACTTCAGTAGGGGACTGAAACACAGAGAAACAGCAGCACTTAGATTTCTAACTGACCAACAGCGTGTGACGCCAGAAGCTAATAAGTAATTAGTTTCCAATTAAACTGTTTACATCCTTCCTGAAGCAAAGCAACTGCAATATTTTATCTTGTTTTAGCAGAAATAACCATTAACAAGATCTACTAAGAAGCACTGTAGTTAACGTTGCACGTTTAATACAGTGACAGATCTGAATGCTAGATTTTAAAACAAACAAACAAACAAACTCCCACCCCCAAACAAAACACCCACAAGGCATTATACATAAGTGATTTAAACTGCTATGGTCTGATTGCAAAGCTCATTAGTTACAGAGGTCAAAACATACTAGGGTTTCCACACCGTATGTTGACAAATTAGGCAGTTATCTTTTTAGACTCCCAGGCTAAATTGCACTCACATGTAAATCCAGTGGGTAACAACATCTGCAATTAGCTTGAGTCAGAAACCAAAACATCAAAAAAGGTGATATTTGAATTGAATACGCTGTTACAACAGCAAGGTTAGCCACTCCAGAGCCTAGTCAGATGTGCTCAAAGGCAGGCTGGACTTCAGGGAGAATGACTGCACGTCTTACCATTCCCCGAGTGATGCACAGCGCTAGCGATACCCGCACACATCAACAGCACTTGCTTTTAGTGGATTATAATTCCCACTGGATTGGTAGGGCACCACAGACCATTACATTTAGCACATTCCCTTGCAAATAAAAGATTCTGCGTGGCAACACTTACCAGCTGCCAGCCAGATTCCTTCCCTGAGCCATCCCAGTATTCATATAACTAGTAGTATTCAAAGCAATAAGTAACAATCATAGGTTCATAAACTCTACAGATTTATTTCTGCTTCCACCCCATTCTGCAACTCAGGCAGAGAAGCAATTGCTCTTGTGCAAATAGTTGCTTAGAAGAGATCTCCCTAAAGGACTCTTAGCACTTTCCAATTAATTGTTCCGTCCCAAGTCCCTTACAGGCAAATTCCCCTCGAGCCAAACAGTGGACCGTGGCTACGCTATTACTTCTTTCCTCCTGTGCAGCCTCCTGACAGAACGCACAACAGAGTGGTTATGCTTTCAGTATGTCTGAATAGGAATATCCTAAAATCTGAGCGAGTTTATTGTCCGCTTGCTTTAAGTGCGCTTATGCCTTGGCTAGTGATGGCCACAAGCCTTTTACTCTAGAACAAGCCTTCTAAACTTACAATTTTCCTCCTGCATCAGATCACACAGCAATTTTGTTTTACAGTTTATATATATATATATCTTCTTATATATATAAAGTCTATATAAATCAAAGTAGATATTACAAATTCATCACACCCCTCTCTCCATATAAACTCTCTTCAAACAGGACAGACGCTTTGATGAGGTTCCTGTGTTTACGAGTCATCAGAAAGAAGGTTTTTCTTATTAGGAAGAGTGATTCTCCCAGAGCCCTACAGTCACTTCTTGGGAGCAAATGGTATGACTAGAATGAGGTGGTAGTGATGAGGGTTAAGTAGTAAAGTTTTAACTAAAATATCCATTTGAATAAATGAAAAAGCTTTTTCAAAATCCCAAACCTCATGTCTGTGTGCTTGCCTAAATAAAAATATTTATTCTGCTACTAAAGTTAAATGCATATTTGAATTTGTTTCCAAATAAATAGCATTTTCATCTTTTAAGTGAGAGATTTCTCAGCCTGCAGTTTCTCTGATATTGCAAAAAGTATTTCAACACAATTTAATTTTTTTCATACAAAAAACCCAAGACACCCTGCGTCTAGTTAGATCAACAGTTTTCACTATTAGTTCATACCCTTAAGAGCTACAAAATTTCAGGAACAAAAGTAATCTCCTGGTTCTTTGCCCGCACATTGTTTAGATCAGTGAGGTCCTACTCCATTGCCAAGACTCATATGGGCCATAGTAACACAGACAACAGACAGCGATGATAACATATACCTTCCCAAGCAGAAAACGGTAGATATGAAATAAGATGTGCTAGCCTATGGTGGAGGTGGGTGAACTCTCACTCACACAACCCATAACCCCGTTAGATAACGTTCTTTACACAGAGCAGCAGAATAGCCCTATCATGGTGCTGACAACCTGTTCATACACCTCAGGTGAAGTGCAGAAGAGCAACAGCATCTCCTTCAGGAGATGATGATCCAATATGAGAGCAGTAACGTGTTCAGCCTCAGAAAAGCAACATGATGGGCCACACTGAGCTCACAAGCCCTCAGCTAATGCAGTGGGCTGAGCAGCTACGTCCCCATCTCCACAGTGGTCAGTTAAACACGTTTAGCTGTGGGGAAGCAAGTGCTGATCACATCACTCAGCAGCCAACGTGTACCACTCAAATGACATTACACTGCTGCGAGCCACCGCAATGTTGGACCACCATCAGCTGGTGAGAGGAGCTTCAGAAGCATCTGCTGCCAAGTGAGGTGCCACCACCCAGGCCATTGTCTTCACTAGCAGAAGGGTGTATTTCCACCACCTGTTAACTACCACATTTTTGGTTTCACCAAGTGGTACCTAACTATAGAAAAGGCCCTGAGGTTTTACTCCAAGGCAGACTTGGTAAAGGTATAATGGCAGGTTATCACCTAGCAGTAACATTCACAAGTGCTCTCCACTCAGAACCTGGTAGCATCCTTTTGATCACCTTAGTTACCGTACTGTTAGTTTTTATTTAAAGTATCCCAGGTTGGTCAGATTGAGGTTCTTAAGGAAGAGCAAAGGCTGCACTGCACCTCCCTAAGATACTAACAGCCAAATGCTGAGGCTTCATGCTGAAGGATTTAAACGCAAATATAAGGGGGGTCTTGTTCCTATTTGTTTCTTCTCAGAACAGAAAACAGCTGTTTAAGAAATTTCATATTCAAACACAACAACTTTCAACTTCAGCAGACTTGATTTGAAACAGATATGGTTCCAATTCATAACTGTTTTGCATCTTATGATCATTGACGGACTTCTTTTGGGAACATTAAAGAGCTGTCAGAATCATTTTGAACCTTCACCTCATCTCCTCTCCTTCTCAGAAAACAATGGCTTTCATCCAAAAAAAAAAAAAAAGGTAATAGCAGAGTGCCCATCCTGAAGTAGTTACCTGGTCAGGCTGCCCACATAACACATGGAGACCTTTATTCAGGCTGACACTTTGCTTAATTTTGAAGCACTTAACTCCAGACCTTTCAGATCACCTGGGAGTAATGTAACAATTACAGTATTAACTCGTTTGATACTTCTTCCCTCTTTTTCTTTTTAATAAACTGAATTGCTCAGAAAGCTCAGATTTGCCCTGATTTAAGCTACAATGTTCACAAAATGGAATTCCTCTTTCCAAACAACCCTAGTTAACTCCTGCTCAACGTTTTGGATTGACATCCAAATACATTCCATAAATGTACAGACTTAGACACAGACACACACCACCACCCCCATCTTAAAGCAGATTTGGTTAAGTAGTACATTAGTACCCAAAAAGTTGTTTCCTCCTTAGCTTAGTTAAGCAACTTAGAGTACTGCACTTTCAGGGATAGGATTGTGAAGATAAACACCCCAAAACCCCTCTACAGCAGTACTTTTTTTTTTTTTTTTTTTTTTTTTTTTAGTTCATTGAGTACCTTTATAAAAGAAACTCTGCAACCTTGGAATTCCCTACAACATACAGAATTTTTGCAAAACTGAAAAAAATCAAAAATCATTATCTGCAGCTATGCAGTAAGGAAGAAGGATGATGTAAATCAGTATTTTTCATGCTGCTGTTTGAAAGGTTTTACTATCAGACTCATCCCATTATATCTCAAAGATATGAAGCAGATTTTTTCTAATTCATTCTTTTGAAGAGCAATTTAAAAATCCTAGAAATTAGCTGTCAAAATCTTCATATTTTCTTAATTTTACAGTATTATCCACATAAAATTACATAACTGCAGGCAGATGATGATATACAAGAGATAAAACACAGGGTCAAATACGCTTTTTCATTGAACTTCCGCCATCATTTTCTATTGAAGAGTAGAGACTGCAGAGACTGTTTCTAATTAACAAAGTCCAGGTCTGGCGCTATTCAGTATTTTTATGAATAATGTTGGCAGCTACAAAAGCTCTGAAGAGAAATGAGACATAGCAGAGGATGAGCAATTCAGTGCAAATCTCAATATGATTCTATGTCAGAAAAGGGCAAATCCTCAGATGTATAGAATGGAATTAGGAAGCAAGAATACAATTTTTCTCCCCAAGTAAGGTATTAGCTACACAGATGAAGGATTAACTGAGAGTTCCAATAACTCGTTTCTTTTAAAGGACACCAAAAATTTAGAGATGATACTGAGAATTACAATACTGTCTCAAGGTTATATGAAAACTCAGCATTGAGGATAAGGAGCTCACTCTGTTTAGCAGATGAAAGGCGATAGCTGGGTGACTTGACTATAACATCTTAAAAAAAAAAACCAAACAAAACCAAAAACCTCACCTCAGGCAGAAATTGCGATGTCCTTGGGGCTTTTTATTCAAGTACAGATTTTTTAATCACAGAGGGAGTTAACTACCAAAATTAATTGCCAAGGAAATGGCAGAATCTGCCTTTTGATATCTTCACATCCAAACTAGATGCCTTTTCAGAAGATGCCCACAAGACAAATGCAAACCATAGGGTTCAGCACAGAGCTAATAGGAGAATTACATTCCAGCTCTTACTCCTGAGGACAGACTATACAAACCATAAGCACTTTTTTTACCCTTAAACTCCAGCCAAAAGCAAATATGAACAGTGTAGCTGTAAGTACTTTGGATGGGATTTATCTTCCCCGAAATCAAATCTTCTAAAAGTTTGTTGTCCAACCTAAACAAGCCGCTAGCTCCTCACAGTGGAGGCACTTCCAGAAGTGACCTCTTACAGTTCGACTGTCTGTCCATGCCTCTCCCTCCATCAAGTAAGAAGATAACCCCAAAGGCTATGTGCTTAACATTTGGGTGGCAGAAGGTCGGCAAGATGAATCCAAACTTTCATGACGGTGTGTAACGCTATTAAAAGCGCAAGCCAGTTACTCAGATGCTGGGAATGAAATCTCAGCCTGGCTTAAGTCAAGGGGAGGTTTGCCTTTGACTTCAGTAACTCTAGGACTTTTGTCCCTATTATGAACTACTTGTATGGCAGTCCCACCCACCAGCCTTTTAGTCGATGCCAGGGATCCAACAGGGCTGGGTGTTCCTCAGAGTGGAAAGGCAGACTCCTGTTCCAGGGGGTTCCGAGTTCAGACAAGAACCAGCAGGGAGATACGTGGGGGAGTTGGAGAGCAAAGGGAAACAACCAGACAGTATTTGTCAGACCTGGTTGCTGATGTGTTAGACACGGAGTTCATCAAACAGCACCAGCGTTACTCCAAAGTAACGGTCTATGAAAAGAACCGAAGGGAAGATGATTAGATTCTTCACAGAGCTGTACAAAACAACTCTCCCAAATGCACGTGGTGAATTCATCTTATAAGATATTACCCATTAAAGCAAAAATAATACTTCACCATCATGCAATTTGAATTTCTTTTTCAATGACAGATTTAAATATTTAACGTGTAGCACAGCACAGTTGAACTGATGTGCCTCTTTACTAAGAAAATTCACAGCAGTAACCTATAGTAACGTTGCAAGGTGACAGCTCATTTTCTGATGGGCTATCACTACGGCACAGATTTCCAGCTTAACTGCTAGATAAGACTTTTTTTTTTTTTTAAAAACTACCCACCCCCCAAAAAAAAATTCAACAAGAAAAGCTGTGATTCCCCTCCCTTGCTGTTTCTTGCCTTAAAGAATTCATTTCTGTAAGAACTCATGAAGCTAAATCCAAAATTTTAAATATGCATTTACATATGTAAAAATAGCTAGCGAATAAATGTCTTCTCTTCTAAAATAATCCCATAAATTGATATGCCACTAGAGTAGTGTCTGAATACAAGCCAAGAATATATTTTGGAAAGTTTAGACTGCATGATGCAGTTTTCCAGAAATTTACCCAAACACTTGAGAGAAAAACCTAGTAATTGGAAAAAGAGGACAGAGCCACCGAAGCACAGGAAATTAAGAGACTAAAGTGACACAACAGCAAAAATGGACAGATAACACACATGTATCAGCAATTATATGTGATTTAAAACTGAGAAGTGTGTCTTGTGTGATCATTAGAGAGAATTTTAAAGCACAGATATGGGGCATTACAAGTTTGAAAAAGGACATGCTAGAGAACTTCCTCGGACCAAAGACAGACAAGTGAAGCAAGGTCTAAAACCTGAAAATTATTCTTTTCTGGTAAGCCCAGTTCTGTTGACAGTCACAGCACGTCTGGTTTTGAGGGCACATTTCTGCACCCATGCAGGCAGGGCTCCTTTAATTCTAGCTCCTGAGCTTTGAGGTAGAGCTACAACTGAAGGGAAAAAAAAGCAAAAAAACAAAGAAAAAGAAGGAAAAAAACCTCAACACAATCACACACACACAAAATCCACATTCTTTTTCTTTGAGTGCTTTCAAGCTACAAATGTATTTTGTAGTTCCAAAGAATGACAAGTTGACACTGAGCAGGTGATCTCTCCTCTCACCTTTTGAGAGGCAGAAAAAAATTCAGATAATGCAGTAAACAATGTTGAAATACTAACAAGTCTGAGATTAGAAAAAATACCTTCTAACTAGTGTTTAGCGAAACCTGTTATAATAGAAATGAAAACAGGATGAATTCACTTTTAATTCACACCTCCAGTATTAGTGCTTTTCATAGTGCACATTAACATTTTAATCTCAACGATAATTTGGAAGAACAATTGCATTTTAGGTTTCTATTAGCAGTTTGATGCATGCAGTCAAGTAGTAAGGACGGGACTAAAGTTTCAAGCTTCACTATAGACTAGTCTAAAACACAGGTTTAATAAATAGGAAATGAGACAAAGTCATAACCTGGTAGTATCATTTCTATGAAGAATACCCTGTCTTATCAAAAATTAAATATGGGTGTTGATATGACTGCAGAAAACAGACTTTTCAGCATATTTCCCATTTAATCAGAGCCACTAGTACAGAGATTTGCAGCTGGGCAATAACTCTAAATATTTGTAAGCATTCACCCCATTTTCTTTCACAGAAACCATCATGAACCTAACAGCCTATGCCGCCCTTAAGGCAAGCCTTACACACTTAGTATATATAGGTACATATTTAATATATACAGGTACTTGAAACCTAAAAACAAGACTACTTTGTGGCCATAAGACTTTTCATCTTGACTTGAAATCTCTTTGAAGTCCATCCACGATGAACTGCAGAAACTGCATCCAGCTCCTTGTTCAATCAAAGAGAAGTATGTAACCCTAAACATTAAACTCAGGTCCCTTTAACCAACTCATCCAGCACCTGATAGAATACAGGGCCTCATCTATCAGATTAAAGCAGGAAAATCTAGAATGGAAAGTGAAAAGGAAACACCAATTCATCAAAATATTCAGTTTCATACATGCACTCTTGTGGAATGGGCTATGAATGTTGAAATTACTTAACTGTCTGACAGAGAAACATCACTAAATTATCACCTAACAAGCAGGGAAGTCAGTCTCTCTCTCAGCTCTACCACATGTCTGATGCTTGGTTAGCCCGTGGGATCAATCAAGACTGTAGCCAAAATAATGGGCCAGTTTTGTGCTGAATTACCAAGTCTTTTTCTCTCCCACTGCCACCTCAGAAAAGAGGACAGAAAAAGCAACATTTTAGGATTCCATGCTTAGAATTTTATGATGGAGCTACCAGTTTAAAATGAAAAATAAGACTTTTCTAAATGCCACTTTCAACTACTTGCCAATAGATATGAAAGTCACACTGAGTTCACCACTTCCCACATGCCCTCAGAAAAAAGCATTCCAGAAGCTCAATTACCACCCCAGTTACATTTCCGCAGCTGAGCTACGAACATTGTAGAACTGAAGAAAGAGCATCATTTAAAATCTTATTTACCCAAACATGGCTGAGAAGTTTCTGATGTCTTTCAGGACATTACCAGCAGAAGCAGCACATTTTATACAGCCAAGGCACATAGCAGAGAGAAGCGCCATTCATGGCTAGGCAGTTCCCATAGTCCTGCAGCCTGCATACGGACTATTTCTGACCACACGGGATGTGATATGAAGCCAGATAAACACATAGTGATAAAAATGCAGTTTTCTCCCAAGGTAAGCACAAGCCACACCCCTGAAAAGACTGCCCAGGCTGCTCCATACACATCTCACCCGCCAAATCCCTACTGCTCTGGCACTTACCCAGCTACGAGCAAAATCCAGGAGCAGCACTCTCCTTGGGGTATCTCCACTTCTCTCACAGGGCAACAGGTCCTTACTGCTCCAGCACTAATAAAGCAGCACAATCTTCGTAAAAGCCCCAGGAGCCCGGCACTAAAAATTAAGCAGCACCAACAACCTTCCCTGCGAGGGAGAGCAAAATTTACAACCTACTGCTTTAGTGTAAACCCGTTGTCACCTGCAATAGGAGCCAATGCTCCAGAGTGCAACCCGCTGCCATTGTAGCATCACTTCATCACAGGAAGGCTGAAGTCCAGCAGAGGAGCAGAGCAGGCAGCTGGGAGTTGGTTTGTCTAATTTTGTACTGCAAACATTGCGAAGGATTGTTTATCTATTTGTTGTAACCTCCCTGGAGCCGCAAAACCCTCCAGAATAAACACAACAGACCCTGAGCCAAAGCACACCCTTAATCACAGCTCCTGTGCTGTCAGCTGGCCTATATTGAGCTGGCCCAGCCTTCAGGGACACACAGCTGAACCAGATAGCTAAAGCTCTCGAAAGCAGCTGCTTTTTAGTTTTCATAGCACTGGAAACATACAGATCAAAGCAGTAGTTACCAGCTCTGGTGTGAAATGGTGCTTAGAGACATAGTTTAGTGGCAGACCTGGTAGAGTAGGGTCAATGGTTGGACTAGATGATCTTAAAGGTCTTTCCCAACCTAAATGATTCTATGATTCTATGAGAACTAAGGCAGGGAAATAGCTCCTTGAATATTGCTTAGGGTCAATCTATAGTTTTTCAATCAGGATCCATATGGCTTCTCAGTCGTAACCACAGGACATCCTGTATTGGGTTTAAGTGGCAAGGTTTCGGTAGCAGGGGGGCTATATGGGTGCATTCTGTGAGAAGCTGCTAGAAGCTTGCCCCGTGTCTGATAGAGGTACTGGCCAAGGCTGAGCCCATCAGTGATGGTGGTAGGGCCTCTGTGATAACATATTTAAGAAGAAGGGGGAACAACCTGCAGTGGAAGAGCAGCAGCGAGAAGAATGAGAATATGAGAGAAACAGCCCTGCAGGCACCAAGGTCAGTGAAGAAGGAGGGGGAGGAGGTGGTGCTCCAGGTGCCAGAGCAGAGATTCCACTGAAGATCATGGTGAGGCAGGCTGTCCCCCTGCAGCCCATGGAGATTAATGGTGGAGCAGATATCCACCTGCAGCCTGTAGAAGACCCTATGCTAGAGCAGGTGGATGCCCCAAGGAGGCTGTGACCCCATTGAGAGCCCATGCTGGAGCAGGCTCCTGGGAGGACCTGTGGCCCTATGGATAGAGGAGCTCATGCTGGAGGTGGTTTGCTGGCAGGACTTGTGACACCATGGGGGAATCACGCTGGAGCAGCCTTTTCCTGAAGGACTGCACCCTGTGGAAGGACACACACTGGAGCAGTTCGTGAAGAACTGCAGACCGTGGGAAGGACTCATGTAGAAGAAGTTCATGGAGGACTGTCTCCCGCAGGAGGGACCCCACGCTGGAGCAGCGGAAACATGTGAGGAGTCCTCCCCCTGAGGAGGAAGGAGCAGCAGAGACAACATGTGATGAACTAACCACAGCCCCCATTCCCTGTCCCCCTGCACTGCTCAGGGGAGGAGGTAGAGAAATGGGGAGTGAAGTTGAGCCCAGGAATAAGGGAGGGGTGGGGGGAAGGTGTTTTAAGATTTGTTTTTATTATCTCATTACCCTACTCTGATTTGACTGACAATAAATTAAATTTATTTTCCCCAAGTCAAGTCTGTTTTGCCTGTGATGGTAATTGCTGAGTGATCTCCATGTCCTTAGCTCGACCCACGAGCCTTTCGTTATATTTTCTCTCCCCCATCCAGCTGAGAAGGGGAGTGATAGAGCAGCTTGGTGGGCACCTGGCATCCAGCCAGGGTCAACCCGCCACACATCTCCACCCCTCGAGACCTACCTCCTTTCCCTTCTCCTTTACAGACTATTTATTTCTCACCTGATCCTGTTGTTATGCCAAGCCCATAAAAAAGGACTTCCATACGTTACTCTTTTCCACACAATATTACTGAAACTGTGTGATTAAGGACTGTAGACTTTCCTTTTCACATGCTTTTTTCAGAACCGTGTTAAGGACCGATCAGGCAATTGATAGCAGGCAGTGACGAATGGGGAAGGGAGGATCGACAGGTAAAGGCAGTAATCCCTTATTCTGGTAAAACAACAGCAGGAATAACGTATATGACTGCAGGCTTAATTATCCATGTGCTCTCATGGTGGGATTTCAGAGACAGTAAGAATACCTGGTCTCTTTGGACTGCTGTAAATTCATTCCTGTAAACCCCAATCGTGTAGAGAAACTGGGTCAGCCTGGTTTTCTTCAAACGCATCAAACCAGCCTCTTATCCTGAGGTGCTCTCTCTAGAAAAAATGTCATCAAAATTCAAATGCTCTTTAAATACTGCTTCATCCAGAAGATGGGGGACCCGGCCCTAACAGCACGTGAATGACCTGACCTCCATAAGGCATTCAGCGATAACGCTCCACCAGATTTCATGTACACGTGTAGATGTACTCCCCAGGTTGTCTCATTGTATGTTTGGCACTAAAAACTGTCACTTTATGCAATATTGCATCCATATGAATTAAAAATGAGCTTCTTCATGACTGTCTGTGTATACCTATAATAAAAGACTTCAACACTCAGAACTTGAGGGAATGTCTGTGTCATTCATAAATTACGAACAAGACTTCTTTAAGCCAGGATAATTACTACAGGTATAGAGCACTATGCAGAAATGTAATATTTACATAGAAATTCCTTACTAAAATGTCAATATTATAAAGCCTACAATAACTGATTAGATTATTTTGGACAAGAACTTTAGCAGATATGAAACAACACAGCTTTTTTTGATGCTGACAGAGGCAGTCCCATTTACTATCTGTAAATTAAAACTATATTTCTGCTACTTTATAGTCCTCTGTTATATACATTACAGAGCATGATTGCCTGCACATCTTATGAAGACTGTCATAAAAAATAAAATTTTGCAATGCAGTTCACTTTCATTCACAAGCCACTAAAAATATTTACAGACAGGAGAAATATTTTAGAAATATTTTATGTGATTATGGCCAAAATCAGGAAATTATGGCAAAAAAAAAAAATCTGTTGCAGAAGATACAAATCATATTTTAATTTGAAACGAACAATTTCTGCAAACTTTTTTCCCCTATGCTTTCTCAAAGTACTTTGTAACTCTGTTACAAAGAAGCTAAAAACCTGCCTACTCTGAATGATATAGATAGGTAGACAAAATTGAGACAGCCTGGGAAATAAAAAAGGCTTCCACTGGAATTGAAAGGAAATAGTATAATTTATTTGAAATTGTTTTAAGCTGAATTTAGAAACAGCTTCATTTCAGCCAGTTACAGATGCAAGTTGAATTTCTACATCACAGCCAAAATTATTGTGATCACAAATATAGCAGTGATTGCTGCAAACAGTAGATTTCACATTCTTTGATGCCATTTCAGCCCAGTTCTTGTTGACATTTATATACTTATATAAATCACTATACATAGAGACAGAGAGGACAGCGGAGTTGCTGTTTATTTGTTGCTGTTTGCTTTTGATGAAAGGAGAGCCAATATTCTCCATTTTCTCTCCCTTTGCTCCTGGCAGGTCATGGTTCACAGACCCCGCAGAAGATCTCTGTTTACAGATGTGGCACGTACAGCCGCGTGCACCTCGGTGGAAAGGATGTACATTTTAGGCATCCTGCTCTTTCATGGGTATTTATCTACCCCGTTAGTGTTGTCTGTTTCTGTGGAATGAGAGGCCCGCATACGTAGAAGTTTCATATTTAGATTACACTTATTACTGGATAAAGTCAAGAGCAAAAATAACAAGCTCAGCATACTTCATCGAAGATATGGTTAAACAAATCTTTAGCAGTGAGATCATGCAAACAAAACCAACTGAATGTACTGTGCTCATCTAGCACCTACTTCCCAGTTCCAGCTAGTTCAGGAGGTCTTCCACAGGATTTTAAAGCTAATTCTGCTGGGGACAATCTAGTGTGCAGCCTTCCCTGGTGAGATACTCCTTCTAAAAATCTGATCTCTCGCTTTGCTTTCCTTTCCTTTATTTCATCTTTATGAACATGATGAGGGAATTCAAATGGAGAAGCAAAGATCCTCCATGGATTTCACATGTACACCTGGGGTTTTGAAGCCAGTTTTAAGAACTCCTTTACTGAGATTCACACACTCACAGCATGGTTGAGGGGGAGGGGGCCTCTGGAGGTCATCTGGTCCAACCTCCTGCTCAAGTAGGGCCACCTAGAGCCCTTTGTCCAAGACCATATACTTCTTTGCTAAATTAATGTTGCTTTAACAGGCCTTGCCTCTATGAGACTCTTAAAGGAACTTTATCTATTTGAGACTTTTGGGGGTACAGTGGGTCTCTGAAGTGCACATTTTTTTTGTCCCTGTTTGCTTCTATAGTCAGTAGGCTTCAGACATCACCTGTAAAAGAATCTTTCACAAATTACATAACATAGAAGTTCCTTAGCTTCCCTCCCCCAGCTTGCACAACTTAAAATGAGACTTTTTGAGTATTTTCATAACTCTCAATATAGGTATTAGAGGAAAAGACTAGCTAATGTTTCTGGTGATCCCTTAGTTCAAGGTACATTGAAAAGATTCTGAAAGACGTGCTGCGACATACTAACAGATGATTAACTTGGGGACTGATGTACCCATGTTTCCTTCTTATGTCAGAGTTAGGAATTTGGCTGTCAGACCATTTTGTTCCCTGAGAGGAAGTTTTAAAGTATATTAGCAAAATGTTTGAGCTAACGTTTGCAAAAAGGCACACCTTCCAGATTATCCATGAGGACCAGATTCTGCTCTTACCTGTTCCAGTGTAAGAAGCTGCCTGGTTTGTAAAAGCTGACACTTCTACTGCTGCCCTTTTCATGCCACACTGCACTGAGGCAAAAGCCTTCTCACAGCTATCATAGAAGAAAATCTCCTTTATTCAAACAGATCCCAAACTTGAAAATGAGAAAGGAATTTGGCTGTAAACCTCATTAGGATGCATTTCAGAATGGAAGGTGACCCAAGTTCAGTAATGTAAATTTATACCTAACTATCCAGGGCAAACAACAAGCAGCAAGTCTTAGCCTGTTTCCTATGGGCTCCTGAAGTCTCACCTTTTCCAATAACTTGGAATTTGTTGGGTAATTATGACCACATTTGACTGAAGGATAAAGATTGCAAAGGTGATTAATCTCTCCTACCAGCTCTGTAAAAAACAGATAGCCAGTAAATTTAGTATATTGGTATTCAATTGACAATGAAAGCAGCAAGAATACTAATTTTCCTTTTGAAAAAGTAATATGTAGTAAATTTATGAAAACAGATGGGTTTACACCTCATAAGAACAACACAAAAACCAAACTACAAACTGCACTTGCTGGGGCACTGGTTCTTTTCTGACTCAGAAGGCAGAGCACTGCCCACTGAGTCACCAGTGCTTCCAGTCTGCTGCCAAGTCCTCCCATCAAAACACCTTATAGTTCTGGGAACATCATCATGACAGTCACTATTAGAGCTGTGTGACTTAACACTATGAAGGACCAAATTATTTGCTAGCATAATTCTGTTGATTTCAGGAGAGGTGCAGCAGCAGAGAATTCAGATCATAATTCACAGTGCTGTCATGCAGCCCAATCTTTTTATTTAAAAAAACCTGAAAAAATACTTGCTGTACCTGGCTCTGCATGCCTTATGAGAAAAGATAAAAATCACATTCTGTATTAATACCAGTGCATTTGGCTGCAGGCCACAACATGCTCTTTATAATAACAAACTGGTCACCAGAAGACGTTTTGGTCATGGATAGGTTAAACGCACGACACAGAAGAATAATTACTATGGTTACCGGAGTAGAACAGGGATTGAAAAAAAGATTCAGAAATTACTATCATCTTCTTCATTAGGAACAATCTACCGAGGTTGCTTGCATTCTTGCATTGCTTACTGGGAGCCCAGTACTCTAAAACCATGAATTACAATGTGACATTCTCAGTCATACTCATGTTCACCGTCATGTCACCAGCTGTCAGCCTCCTGAAAAAGTCAGGTTTGTGTTCATTGAAGGAATAAGGTTTTTATTATTAAGAAAAAATTTGGAGGAATAAGGTATCTTTTTGGATACCTAACTTTACATTTCAGAGTCATTAATACCTTTTTTGGCAGAGTTCTGACAAAGAAGGTTGTGGAAGAGGTCTCTGAAGGCCTCTAGAGTTCAGCTTCCCTTACATATGAGGAAGATGGACAGAAGGAGCCTTCAGACCTCGATGAATCCCATGGACAGGAGGACCCATGTTACTTTGTTCCTTACATTGTACCACCACCACTCACTAGGTTCAACTAAATGGCATCTTGTGGGCCAGATGCTGCTCCTCCTGCAAAGGAGATGAAGAACGGCTGTTGGAGGACTGTGACGTGCCAAAGCAACCAAATACTTTACCCTGCCTTTAGGCCCAAGCTGCCGCATGGGTGAAAGCAGGATTCAGTCACCACCATCTCATAAACCACATCTGGAAACAAGAGCCTACCCCTTGCAGCTACAGCAGCTGGATCACCCCAACGGCAGTGCACTGGTAGTGCACAGCACAGCTGATTCTGTGGGCTCCATAAGTGAATTGGGTGCAGAGCACCAGGGGATCAGTGGTTTGCTTTGCATGATTTTGCCTCTTTTCCCCTTAGGAGAAACGACGACAGCTGAAACTCACTCTTACTGAGAAGGGTCTTTAATCAAACAAGGGTCCGTTGCATAAGAGGTCAATGCTGCAACAAAGGATGCACAAAGCAGTGAGCCATCTGACGATCTAGTTTCAGGAACTTCCACCACTGCCTCCACAAACAAAGCTAAAGGTTTGTGACAGCTGCTTGTGTTTTGATTATCTCTTTCAGGATCTCAGAGTTCCAAACCACATTCTAGAGAAGCAACTGGCAGAAGGAAATTATTTCTAACAGTTCATCCACAGAAGAGGCCCCATTATTATTATTAATTACTCATATTGCCATAGAACCTAATTGTCCCAGCCAAGAATAGAGGCTCACTGTGTTACATTCAATACAAACAGGCGGGTAAGGGCAGGCCCTGCCCCACAAACCTTGCTTTCTACAAGCTCCACATTAACCATTGCCAGCTCTGCAAGAAGCCCTATTTAGTGCTCAATGTACCCTGTGAGATTTTAGCTGGCCCGAGCTCCCAAAGAACTGCAGAAGTCACGCCTTGCAGAATTAAATGAAGATTTCCCACATACTCTCATTATAAAGAGCATCCCACATGCCGGAGGCTCCACACAGTAAAGCATGTCATTTAACTTTTCCCCATGCAGCAATAGGAACAAGGGGTACTTTGTAGGGTGAGGCTACCCAGAGATGGCAGGGGAGGAGAGGCAAGATGCATTCTGCGCCGGGAGAGGTGGCTGGAATTTGGTCTTCCCCCGCAATGGACAACGAAATGTGGGGAAAGAGCAAGGAAAAATGAAGCATTTCAACCAGCTGGAGGGATTAGTAAATGCTGATGTGAAAATCTCAGTCACAGCAGAGAAAAGTCATGCTTCGGAAAGGGATGAGTGGGAAGGAGTAGGAAGACTGTTACAAATACTGGGATGGCAGCCAGGAGCAGTCAGCTTCCAGAGGGGGAGAGGGCAGAGCAGAAAGGGCAGCTGGGGGTGAGAGATGGAGATGTACTTTGGGATCTCAGGTACTTTCCACGTCCTCTGGGATCACCAAAGTACACGGGAGAGGGACGCCAAGAGGATGGTAAGGTGAAGGGGGCAGATCCACAGGAGGCAGAGATGCAGGTGGAGAGCTACTGACAGTTTCTAACGTCACGGGCTTCACCACTGAAACGCTGCCAAATAATGAATTAAGAAACCAAAGAGGTTTCCGTAAGTTTTTCACCCTCATTTTTCCTTAAGTTTTGATCATGTTGCAGTAGCAAAACTACCAGCAAAACCATTCCTAAATGGCCTTACTGGTCACACTGGCACCAGTGGGAAGTACCACCAGTGCACACACTGGTCAGTGAGCACCAGGCAGTTGATTGCTTTGGCTTTCTGGTTGACCAGCTTTTTAAAATGGAAAATTCTTTGGAAAATAAATGATTGGACTAGATCTAAGAAAAATCTGTGTTTTCTTTGTGATTTAGCCACAGATTTCCTATGAAATTATGGCTGAACAGCCTATCCCTCCACAGCTCCTGGGCCTTCATTACTCACTTGTAAATTCCCCTTGTTATTCCTTAATAGCAAATCCCTGACAAGGTTGTCTATTTCCACTGTAAAATATCTAAGCTTTTATTTATATGCCTGAAACTCATTGTGCCAGGCATCGCAGAATCCCCAGGTACTACTGTCATGCAATAAATAGCAATTTATCCCACCCTGCTGAGACCTAGTGGGCAAAACAGCAGCTCACGAAACAAGTGACATCTTCATCTTTTCACAATGTTTCTGCTTTAGCAGAACTAGACCTGTTTACTAACAAAATAACTTTTTAATAACTACCGTAAAGAAGTTTTCTTATGTTTGAATGGAACTTCCTATGTTCCAGCTTGTGCCCGTTGCCCCTCGTCCGGTCACTGGGGACCACTGACAAGAGTCTGGCTCCCTCCTCCTTCAACCCACCCTTTAGATACTTATAAGCAAGAATAAGGTCTCCCCTCAGCCTTCTCTTCTCCGGGCTAGAGTCCCAGCTCTCTCAGTCTTTCCTCATAAGGGAGGTGCTCCAATCCCCCAGTCATCTTTGTTGCCCTACGCTGGACTCTCTCCAGAAGTTCCCTGTCCCACTTGAGCTGGGGAGCCCAGAACTGGACACAGTATTCTAGTTGTGGCCTCACCAGTGCCGAGTAGAGGGGGAGAATGAGCTCCCTCGACCTACTGGTCACACTCTTCCCTATGCAGCCCAGGATTCTATTGGCCTTCCTGGCGACAAGGGCACATTGCTGGCTCATGAATAATTTACCATCTACCAGGACCCCCAGATCCTTCTCCTCAGAACTGCTTTCCAGCAGGTCCACCCCCAGCCTATATTGGTGCCTAGCATTCTTCCTCCCCAGGTGCAGGACCCTACACTTGCTCTTGTTGAACCTCATTAGGTTCTTCTCTGCCCAGCACTCCAGCCTGTCCAGGTCACGCTGGATGGCAGCGCGGCCCTCTGGAGTGTCAGCCACCCCTCCCAGTTTGGTATCATCAGCGAACTTGCTGAGGATACACTCTGTCCCCTCATCCAGGTCATGGATGAATATATTGAACAAGATTGGACCACTGGGGGACACCACTGGTTACAGGCCTCCAACTTGACACTGCTCCATTAATCACAACCCTCTGAGTTCTGTCACACAGCCAGCTCTCAATCCACCTTGCTGTCTCCTTGCCTAGCCCACACTTGCTCAGCTTCCTAATGAGGATGTTATGGGAGACAGTGTCAAAAGCCTTGCTGAAGTCAAGGTAGATGACATCTACTGCTCTCCCCTCATCCAGCCAACCAGTTATAACATCATAGAAGGCTATCACATTGGTCAAGCATGATTTACCCTTGGTAAATCCATGTTGACTACTTCCTGTTCTTCAACATGTTTGGAGATGACATCCAGAATGAGTCGCTCCATTACCTTCCCAGGGACAGAGGTGAGACTAACCGGCCTGTAGTTCCCTGAGTCCTCTTTCTTGCCCTTCTTGAAGATGGGAGCGATGCTGGCCTTCTTCCAGTCCTCAGGCACCTCTCCTGTTCCCCATGACCTTCCAAAGATGATGGAGAGCGGTCTAGCAATAACATCTGCCAGCTCTCTCAGCACTCGCAGGTGCATCCCATCAGGGCCCATGGACTTATGGGTGTTCAGGTTGGCCAAGTGGTCTCTAACCCAGTCCTCCTCAACTGAGGGAAAATCTTCCTCTCTCCAGACCTTCCCCCGTGCCTTCAGGGTCTGGGGCTCATGAGGGACAGCTTTAGCAGTGAAGACCGAAGAAAAGAAGGTATTCAGTAACTCTGCCTTCTCTGTGTCTTCCACCACTAGGGTGCCAATCTCATTCATCAATGAGCCCACATTTTCCCTAGTCTTCCTTTTTCTATTGATATACTGAAAGAACCTCTTCTTATTATCTTTAACTGCAGTGGCCAAGCTGACTTCTGCTTGGGCTTTGGCCCTTCTAATTTTCCCCCTGCATAGCTTCACTACATTTTGGTATTCCTCATAAGTTGCCAACCCCCTTTTCCAAAGAATGCAAACTTTCCTTTTGTTCCTACTACAAACTGGTTCATGCTGCTGCATGTTTTCATTACTACTACATACATGTGACACCTGTCAGGCACATACCATTAGTGGTTACTCTAGTGAATTTCATTTCACCGCAGGCTCTTCCCACTGAAGACCCCAACCAATGCCATCGACCGTTGAGGCTTGATGCAGTACCCATCCCTCTGACAGCAGCCAAGGTCATGCTGACTCATCTCTCTGGCTTCTCCTCCGCATCCATCCAGTGCCAGTGCTCCGGTAAGTGCTTGACTATTCATAACGCTGGCACTTGCAACACTCCAATTCCTTTCTCCACAGACAGCCCAAAGCATTGGACTGTAAGCTCCTAAAAATGTTGCTTATCAGATTTTGGAGTCCTTTTCAACTGGTAGATTACTTTCTGCTAAAAAAAATGAGTGATGAAAGACTTGAAATAGAGGGCTCTCACTCGCAAGCAGAGAGCTTGCCCAAGGAACAGCTGAGCTGAGGAACCTGGCAGGAGAGAAGTCTCTGCCACAGGGTTTGGGGCAGAATTCAGGTTCTCCTTTTCCAAACTCACTTCTTCAGAGTGGAGTAATTAACACCTGGATCCTTGGGTAACAGCAAGAAAGCAGCAACTGTCTGTACCCAGCCCAGCTTCAGCTGTGGCTGCCTATCTCAAGTCCTCACTGGTAAAGAAACCAGGGGCCCCATTTCAAGAAGAATCTTGCAAATAAGGGATCTTCACAGAACAAGAAGTGTACACAGCATGATCTTTAGCTGCAACTCTTCCTGTTATACCCAGGGAAAGGGCTATTTATATCCAAACAAGGCTTATATGCTCATTTTAGATTTAAGTTTCTTCTCATCAGTCTAATCCGTGCCAAAAGCAAATTCAAAAGCCATAAAACCTAGGAATGACTCTGAATGTATCTAATCTCAGCCCAAGGAACAGTGAGTAAAGTACTTTTCAAATACCAAGTGCCAAAGCTATACTCAAGGTATCACTGCATTTTTTTTTCTTGAATATATATGTCTCCACAAGCAAGAGGACAGATAATACTAGAAATCACAAATCATGAAGCAGTGTTAAGTAGATTACAGCAAAAAAGTTTAAAGCCAAGAGCCTAAATGTGTATACCAAAATCTACATATAGTCACCCAAACAGGTGTGATCTGTAATTTCTAAGTACGTGGGCAAAACAAAGTCACAGAGGTTTCGCTCCAAGGTTGCTCAGCCTGCTTAATAAAGCAAACCAAATGTTTTCCATGATAACTAAAATACAGACTTTAGGGTACAAATTTCCAAGTATCTAAGTTTGATCATCCAGTTCTATCACTTTAAAATGGATTTTATTTTAGGAATAGTAAGCATCTGAGAATATATTGCATCATTGTAACTTCAAATTCAGCACATTTTGAAAAAAATGTTATCACTCAACTGTGTTGTTCCAGATTTGCTACTATTTTTACACAGCTGAGCTTACAGCATGTTAAGTGAAAGTTTTTTTATTATCAGATGGGCACCATCAGCCCTTAACTGGCAGAAAAAAATGAAGACTTACCTAATGCCCAAGAAGTGGAATTACCTAATGCCCAAAGTACTGCAGTCCTAACAGACGTCATGTGCCTCCATCTCCCATATTGGTATACATAGACAATTATACTCCAATTACTGTTTCTCTTCTATATAGTTATCTATCATACACTTTATTTCACAAAGGAGTCCTTGTTACCATATCCTTACATTTCACTTTAAAATTTGTCACCAAGGGCCCAGATTTATGATGGAGATTTTATGGATTAGTAATTGATTTAGTGGACATTTTTAGCTCACTGCAGATGGAAGATACATGTCAGCTGAAAACTCTTTCCTTCAGGTTTCTGCAGGGTTTTGTGTTTGCTTTTTTTTTTTTTTACCTTGCCCTTACACATTTGGGGCTAGCCAAGTGCACGCACATGATCAGTTACTGGATCTCTGCTCAGTTATGACAATTCATTAAGGTGCAAGGATAAGATCACACATTTGAAACCCAGTAATTATACCTATGCCAGCTCTCCCTTCTTTGATGGGAAGAAATCTGAATTCTCAGTTTATAACACATTTTATCACTAACATCTTGATGAGAGTGCTGTTTGCCAGCAGGTGGTGGGCACAGACTCAAAAATTAAATCATTGCCCTGTTTTACCTTTGACTTACCCATGTAGCCAGGACTTCAACATCGGTCTTCAAGTCGTACCTGCTATAAATGACCCTGAGGCGCCATCCTGAATATAGGGTATGTTGTTACAGATAGCATACTTCACATGAGGTGCTTAAATAAAACCTTTCCTAACTGTTTGTAGGTGGAAATCACATGCAGTTACCAAAGAAAGAAAGGACTGAATGCAAATGTTCCCCTCAACTAAACTCGGACAAGCCCTGCATGTTTGCCATTGCTGTGCAGACACCTGGAATTATCCAGAACAGTGCAATCTTTCAATGCTTTGTAAAAACTCTGTGAGGTATTCAGGGTATGAAAAAAACTCTTCCCACCTAAAAAAAACCCCGACTTGTCTTTATTTAAACTATGAATTATAAAAACTACAAGCTATTGAGAGCACATTTTTAATAAAAGAAATCATAGATTCATGTTGGGCAATAGTTGTTAAGTATCCTGGATTAGCCATCAAACTGAGAAGCGGAAGCGATACCTACACAGACAGTTTAGCCCAGTTGTGAGCTCCCCATATACCCCCATACCAAACGCTTTCACGGTCTTAAAACTCAAATGCCAAAAGGTTGAGAGTTCTGTCTTGCTGGAAATATGGGGCCAGGATTCAGTGCAGTTTTGCATCCTGCATCTTGCCTTGTGGTTGTGAGACAAGACTCCAGTCCTGAGCAAGACTAAATCCAAATCATGCTGTGTTCATGTTTGGCCAACAGCCAAACTTTTATAAATTAATTATTTCACCAAGCCACCTGTTCCCTTTGCCTGACCCAAATTCCTATCTTTAGTCTTAGCGGCTTGCTGATCCTGTCCCATCTTCCTGTTGAGCTTGTTTTCCTCCTCTAAGTATCCAAAACAGAAGTTAAAACTCCAACTGTTAACAACTTCCAGCTGCCCTCCATGGATGTAGCCATTAGTCAGTGATGACAAACAGCACTTCACGGTTCGTTCTCAGTGCACCGACTTTTAAATCCATCCAGACTGACTAGGGGAACCAAGGAAAGGCTGTTTAGTGTGGATAAACTTCCCAGAGTGCATAATGAATGTGTGGCATTGCCTCTGCTAACTGTGTGTCATCCGTGAGCTCTGAGGGACCACAAAATTGAAAATAAACAAACACAGACAAAAAAGAACAGGAAGGAAAGATGAAGTGTATATAATTTAGTTGAAATCTCCCCAGAAGCGATTGACTGAAGTGAAAGATGACTAACTCTGGTAACTGAGGACTTCTTTTATGCTTCTTGGTTAAGCACAGTGCTGTGTATATTACTGCTAGCATGGTGAAACTACCTGCTGGGGAGATGGGTTTAACACAGCCGTACAGCGCAGAGGCAAATTAGGTGTGATTCAGGGGAGAGGAGATGGTATGGCAGGACTGGGAGGATAATGGGCCTCACTCCCAGCACTGATCGCAAGAACTGAGTGCATTATCTAACCCCACTGGGCATCAATTTTCCTGTCTGGGGTTAAATAAATAAACAACCCCAGAAACCATACAGTAATTTAAAAGAAAAGTTTGATTTTTGCAAAACCTTATGAAAAGGTATCTTCTTCCTGTGTCCTCCCTTCAGCCAAACCAATTTTAAAGCTGCCTTAAAAGGGATCTTTCCAAAGATAGTTTTAATAGTGAGGGTGCTACAAAGCAGAGCTGACAAATCCTCTGCTGTTTCATTTTCAGCCCTTGTTAAAACAACATTTCAAAGTATTTCTAGGATTCCCTCATGTCGTTACAATACCTGAGCAGAGTATGGAAGGTCTAGTTTGTCACAAATGGCCAGATTTCTTACATTGCCACAATGATAAAAAGGGTCTTTAATATAAAAAATTCAGCTCCATGTCTTACAGAGCAGCAAATCAACACTACTTAAGATGTAGGGCAGAGACTGAAAAAGGGAAGATAGAAAAGTACATAAACCATCACGGACAGGAGACGAATGCTGGACAAGAATGAGAGGCAGAAAATGGAAGGCTGCAGACAGAGAGGGAGGAACCACAAGAGAGATGCACAAAACAGGACTGGACCAATTTCAGTCTCAGTGAAAGCCTTTTGGTGTTAATAGTATTCGTAGGTCTGTCCCAAAACCATAGATTTAAGACAGGGGCCTGCTTTTTCCTTTTAAGTTAATTAAATTTTGAAAGTGAAAGAAATTCAGAAACACAAATAATCATAATCCGTAATTTATTTTTTAATACTACCCTCTGCAGAGAAGTAAAGTTCCCATTAAAACACTGACCTCCAATCTAGCTTGATTTCTTCCTCCTTACTTCAGCTTTAGGCACCTGCCCTTGCCAAGATGCATTTTTCACCTTCTGACTAGTCCTAACTACTTCCATCTGTAGCTGGTCCGTAGTCATGGACTGCTTTCACAGGACAGTATGAAAAATTGCTGGTTTCTCCTCATAATCATCTGCTGCTAGTGATGCAAGTGGGTAAAGGGACAAAGGGCACATTCATGCCTTTACATCCCATATCAATGCCTCTAAATTAGGAATATACCCTCTCTCCTCCCCCATGAAATAGAGCGTTGTTGAGTTCATGCGGAAATGAGGAAAGAAGAGGGGAATAAAAGTCATGCCACAAATATAAGACAGTTCAGCAGAAATGAATGCATGTTTTTCAGTCTCTGCCATTATAAATTAAAATCATCCCAAAGGAAAACTGTACGGTACAGAATCATATTGAATTAAACATTACCCCCTCAGGTATCAGACAAATATGGAAGGGAAATCTATACCAAAGGCAACTGTGCAGCAAAGCCCTACAATGTAGCAGAGCCATGAGGGATGCAGGAACAAGTGGTGAATCAGATTTTATTCCCATTGTCCACATGCTGAACAAAACACCAATGCAAAAACATGAGAGAAAACGAGGTGCTGAAGAATGAACATATTTAAGCTCATTTGAAAAACTAAGAGGTTGTTCAAGAAGAAAGCTCTTTTTGTGGATGCCCTCAATGCAGCCAGAAAAACATACGATCTTGCATCTATTTTCCTCCAACCGCCAATTGCATAAGGTATATAAAAGCTGCCCAGGTGCAAATTTAGTCTATACATCTGACTTTGAGAATGCTCCTCATTTTACCATGATGAATGTTCACAAATTACTGTTTTATGCCAAATCTTCTTTTCTTCACCATTGTTTTGCCCCTAGTTGCACTTTCAATAAAGCCAGGTGTTCAATCTGACTGCTGTTGTGCATACAGGCTGAAAGAAAATCTACAGTGCAATACAGAAGGGAAGGAAAAATATTTCACCTAAAGGAAGGTGAAAAGACGGTAGCAAATTCAATTTTTTAATCCATTGCAAAAGGCCTAATTCCAAACAGATGCAGACCTTTAGACTGAAATCTCTTCAGTGAGCCCTAATTTTACATTCTCGAGCCTTAGACAGGAAGTACTTCACAATAATGCCTGGCTCACCCATTAACACTTCAATCAGTTATTTGTATTTGGTACTAATCAAATATTTTCTAGAAAATCTACAGAAAATTAACTTTTCCATGCCAAAAATCCAGTTGCAACTTCCGGTTATCTCAGAGGAGTTCAACCCAGATGACTGATTCCATCAGAATCCCTCAGAATAGAGAGGCATTTCTTAGATGAAAGAGTGAAAGTAAGAAAACAATTTAACTGTGGGGAGAAAAGAAATTGAACTCTACTTAGATTTATTTTAGCAGTATGTGAGCCCCCAGTGTTTCAAGCTGACTGTCATTGTTTAAGGGTTGGCTGTTGTAGGAGGTCTCAGAATCACATGTTTATCTGTACTGGCGCATAAGGATACAATGCAATTACTGAGAGCAACCGGCGATACAGGTCCCTGGAAAAAAAGAATGTTCATCTACATTTTTCCTTGCATGCTGCCAAAGCTCCGACAATAGCCCTAATTTCCCCTAAGATGATTTCAGCTGCTTATGTTTTCTGTAGGCTAATGCACAGGACTCATTTCCTCTTAGAGGAAGCAATCCTGCCGTAATTTGATGAGCATCTCTTAACATCAGTACCTGTTTAAGCAGTTTCTCCCGTCCCTCGCTTTCCTCAGCATTCATTCCTATCCTCATGCTGACTTTTTGGCAATACAGGTAAAACGGTTTATGGGAATGTATTGTGAAACAGATCATGTAACCAAGCTGGGTTACAGATAGCATACACCCCCTCCTCGGTTATTTTAAACTGAGGTCAGTTTTCTACCCTGGTGTGACAGTATAAAAAGCTGCACAGGTGAGAGCCAGAACAGGGGCAGGAATGACAAAGGGAGATGCAGGGTTGTCTTGCTGAGAGATGAGCACATCAAACTAGACCCTTAGTAACCCCAGGTCAATGCAGGTTTAATGACAAGCAGAAGAAAATGAAATTCAAGCATGAAGCGAGGCTATGGCTCTGCTAATGGTCACTGTTTCCAGGCAGCATGCTGTTATGTACTGGGTAACTCACAGCAAGCTGCTACTGGAATTTACGTGGGCACAGTGGGCACCCTCAGAGACCTTGACTTGTTCAAGGTCCCTTGCTGTCTACCTCCTTTCTTCTCTATTCCAACCTCCTGCTCACAGCAGGGTCAGCTCTGAGCTCAGATGGAGTTCCTTAGGGCTGTATCCAGTTGGAGCTTGAAATCCCCATGGAAGGATATGTACAACCTCTCTGAGGCAACCGGTGGCACTGCCTGTCCTCATGGGGAAACAGTTCTTCCTTAAATCTAGTCTGAACCTCTCTAGTTTCAATTTATGTCAGTTGACTCTTGTCTTCCCACCATTCACCGCTGTGAAAAGCCTGGCTCTGTCTTCTCAATAACCTTGTAGGCATGGGCAGGCTGCTGCTGGGTCCCTCACAGCCTTCTCTTTTCCAGGCTCAGCCCCCCTCAGCCTCTCCTCACACAGCAAGTGCTTCAGCTCTTGACCATCTTTGGTGGTCCTCTGCTGAACTCGGTCCAGTTTACCCATGTCTTTCTTGTATCAGGGAAGCCCAAAACTGGATGCTGTTTTCTAGATGAGGTCTAACAAGTGCCAATTTGAAAGTGGTCATCACTTCTCTCAACCTACCGGCTATGCTTCTGCTAATAACCGTCTGGGATGCTGTTAGCTTTTTCAATGTCAGGGCACACTGCTGGCCCACGTTCAGCTTGCTGTCCTCCAGGATCCCCAAATCCTTTGACACAGACCTGCTCCCCAGCCAGTCATTCCCCAGCCTGTAATAACTGAATGAAAGCTTTGCAAGCTGCTGCTTGATTTTGCTAAGGCATTCCTTACAAGCGCGCCTCCCAAAATGGACTGCTCTTCCATTAGCAGTGTATGCCTTAGAGACAGAGGTAGTGTTGGCTGGGCTCTGGAGGAGACAACACTGCAGAGAGCAGCTGAGTACTGTCCCTCCAGCTCTGCGGCTCGCTCCCCTTTGCCCTGTCCTCATCTTTGAGCTGGGTGCTAGGCAGCACGGCCTTTCTGAGTGACACAACGTGAACAGACATCAAGGACAAAGTGTTGAGATCAGGATGAGATGCTGAAAGCGTTCAGCCTCATCCGGCGCAGGCCGAGAGATGCTGTCACAGGATGGGGGTGTAAAGATACACTGAGATGGCATCAGTTCACACCTTCCTAGTATTTGGGACACATCCATCTTTGGGGAGAATTCAGAACATCTCATTGGGATTTATGAGCCACTTCACACTTTTCTAAGCATCCTGTGATGCAGATTGCTGAGCCCCATTTAACAGGGCTGTATTTGGGATAGGGAGTCTCCCCCTCTTCTGCCTTTTTTGGATCCAGAGAAGTCCCAGAAACTGTACACTTTAACAATGGAAGAGGCAGAGAGGTGACTCCAGCAGAAGTCGTGAGAGAGGCTTCGGAGAACAGTGGGGGAGCTGGAGGGGCAGTCTCATGTCAGAAGAGAGGGAGATGGAGCTTGAGTCACCTGCGTTAAAGTAGTGCAGGGAAGAGCAGAACAGAAAAGAAGCTGCCAGAGAAAGCTTCAGCTCTATTCCTCAAAAACCCTTTTCAGTCACAGGCCAAGAATTGTTTGTGGGAGCCTCATTACTAAACTGACTAAGCACTTCATAATCATTGATGCAGCATCCCCATGAAGTAAAGAAAACAAGAGTTTTTGACCTGCCAAGGACAGGGCTGCTCACCAATAGCTTGGTTTCCAATAATTTACCAAGGATAATTGGGTTTAAAGTAATGCAAACACCAAACTGTATCTTCAACCTGGATATCAGATAGCCAGCTCTATGTGTAATCCAAGGTAAAAGTTTGTCTCCATAGAATGAAATACATAAAAGCCACGAAGCCAAGTGAGATATTGCCTAAATTAGTCAGTTGGAGAGGGAATCAAGGAGAGGGACTTGAGGATCTACTCAGCCACTATGTTCATGATTTAATTCTCAAAGAGAACTCTCTGCTTAGGATTTCCCAGGCCTAAATGTCTTGCAGAGTTGGACATCAAAGCTGCCTTCCATCCGCATTTTATCATGACTGGGGGTGACTGATATTTCTCCCCTTTTAAAAACATTACAGGCCACCAGTACACAGTAGCTAATCACAGAATCATAGAAGGGTTGAGGTTGGAAAGGACCTCTTGGGATCACCTCATCTAGCCCCCCCGCCCCTGCTCAAGCAAGGACAGCTACAGCAGGTAGCTCAGGCAAGAAGATCAATATGAAGCCATTTTACACTTCATTAAAAGAATGAAAACTAACAACAAACATTATCCTTACAGCAAATGCAATGTGAACATGTAAGACCACAAATACTAAAATGACTGGAAAAATGTTTTTGATAAAATATGCTGGTCATTAAACTCCCACTTCAGAAAGACAGCGAAAACAGGCTACCTTCAATCAAAACCAGGCCACCGTAAATCAATGAGTCCTATTCTCTGCATTCTTATGGACTGCAGGTTAAAAGGCACATCTGCTAAAGTAACTTTCTGAACAGGGGCCCTAAAACTACAGTGCTTTTACCACAAGGTCAAAATTCCACTAGTTTGAGATGTAATTGAGTGAGGCACAGAAACACCATTTACCGACTGAAAAAAAACCCCACAAAACTATGAGAATTACTAAAGCTTTGAAAATAATAATGTTTTGTTTAACACTACAATCTTGTCTAGCATCAGGACCACAAGTACTCCATCTCATAACACTGAAAGCTGTTAAAGTCAACACAACAGAGTATACCTTTTCACATTCCTACCATTCAGTTCATTTTTGATAACACAAGATCGGTAGCTGATAGATGTCTCGAGTCTTTCCTGGACAGCTTACATGAGTAATAACTGCCCTATTTTGGAAGAAGTCCTTATTAGGTCACTGATTAAAACTTCAAAGTTTCTGTAATGTAAATCAATGCCATGGCCCAAAACATCAAAGTCTTAGGCTAAAGCAGAGACCTCTGAATACAGCACCAGAAACATCAGAGGTTGCTAAACCACTTCATATTGCATGGTGGATAGCATATATCCTGTATACAAATATTAATATTTAATGTAATGTATTGCAATTTGCTTTTACTTCAGCATCCTATAATGGCCTCACTTTCCCATCTCACTCTCCAACAATGGAAATTATTGTATAGCTGAGGCTCTGTATTGCAATCTACATGGAAGAGGCCCCGCTGAAGTTCACGGGAGTTTTGAATTGCCAAGGAGGATGGGAGAAGACTTCAGATCCTAGACTGCTAAGCCATGACTGAGTAGGTGAAGAGGGGCAGCTCTGTTTGCTGAGCAATAAACACAATGAGCGCCTAACAGCACAACAAAAGAATTTAATAATGAAACAGTTGAAAAGTGAAGACTTGCCTCAATAAAGTTCGACTCCAGTAACTGAATCTGTTCAGAGGTCTGCAGAAGGAGAGGTAATGGTCCTAATCATAATCCTGCCCACACACTTGCACCTACTATTGCTCATGAATGGACAAGCTATTTCAGCACAAGCCTGAGGCCTAATTTCT